>JBCAUG010239581.1:0-18620 GCA_038406175.1 Haplosyllis leylae
AGTACCCCCCAGGACCAGCCCTGAGTACCCCCCTTGGGACTGAGTACCCCCCGGACCGGACCTGAGTACCCCCCTTGGGACTGAGTATCCCCCCAGCACTGGACCTGAGTACCCTCCCCGGCTGGGACTGAGTACCCCCCCAGGACTGAGTACCTCCCCCCCACCCCGGACTTGCTACGCCGCGGTCGGTATGCTTCTTGCGTTCACGTAGGAAGACTTTCTTGCATTGCAGATACTATTGCATGACCAAAGAGGGGTGCCTCAGATGAAGGATCAGGGATTTGCTGTATCTCCAGGAACTCACACTCTGGTTGGAGTCAAGCAGTACAAGGTAGAGAGACTTTTTTTATCCACCGCGTACGTAGTGCGACGGGAAGGTAATGTTTTAACAGGTGCCTATCCTTCTTTCTGTTGACACTAGGGAGGGGGTACCTCAGTCCCTTGTTCTTTCCTTGGGCGCTGCTCCATGTCCTTTCTGGGGGGAGGGTTATCCCAGTCCCTTGTTCTTTCCCTGGTCTATGGTGCCAAGACTGAGGTACCTATTGGCTGGGACTAGTGTACCCCCACGGCTGGGACTGGGGTACCCTCCAGCTTGAACTTGAGTACTCCCCAGCTTGGACTGGTGTACCCCTTTCCAGCTGGGATGGGGTACCCCCCTGACTGAGACTAGGGTACCCCATCAATTCAGATAGGGGGTACCACCACCCCCCAGGAACAGTACATTAGAGCGAATACTTGCTACTTCAGGAGGGTTCAGCACGGCGGATCGCATACTATAAACAGATCACAAATGAGCCTGAAATGATCACAGATGAACGGTGATAAACTTCAATCAAGTTCAATCAACTTCATTAATGTTTAATGAACTTAATTCAAATTTATTTAAGTTTAATTGTCTGTTAAATGAACTTAATTCAAATTGATTTAAGTTTAATTGACCTCATCTGCAATAAATTTTAAAATTTTTACTTTTTCAAAAGTTTTGAAAAAACTAAATATAATTTTAAAAATGTAAATATCTGAAAAAATAATACATAGAAGTGATTAGCATATAGGCATATTTTAAAAACTAAATTATTAGGGAAAACATAAGAATGAATACTGAAAAGACAGAAAAAATACAGTAAAAAATAAACTTCCAAAAGAAATACTCACATCTTCACTATAAATGAGTAAAATAAAAAAATAAATGTATCACATGAAAGATTTAGTTCTTCTGAACAAAATGCAATAAAAAAGTTTTGGCGATGCCTTTCTATCAGATGGATCTCGACAGATTTAAATTGGACCGTTTCCTCCTCTCGTACAGCCCATAAGAGTCAATGGTAATGAACTTCACATGCGATTTTTCATTGGTATGCATTCCGCCGCGCTGATCCCTCCTGATTACAGAAAATAGTTAGTCTTGTTTGTTCTACAATTGATTTTTGCTAATGTTCTGTATTGAAGCAAAGAGACCAACATGTTGTATGTGCTAGAAAAGTTTGACGAACAGGAAACAATACTTTTAGATAGATAGTAGTGTTGAGTAATGATTTCTCTAGAAGGTATATGAGAGGCGACCTTGTAAAAAAGAAAGTGAATGGATGAGCTAATAAATACACAATCACGCAATAAAATGTGCTAATAACCAAATCAAATCATCGAGTTATTACAGGACATTATTTTATAGCTACAGTCATTTTCAGGTATTTGAAATACGTAGATAGATTAAATGACTGTGATGATTTAGCACCCAGCAGGACATGCTAACTTTTGTCTCATCAATCTGTAAACAAATATCAGGAATGAAATACTTTATTTCATACTAGCTCATTAAAAATATTTAAAGTATTTTTCACAAGATTCAAAATTATGGAAGGCATGGCCCAATTATCAATTTTGATATTTCACCTTCTTATTGCTGGCTCATAGAGTCAGCTTGTTAGTTACTTTGAGGTGCCCTTACATCCTGTCCTAGCCCTTAGCATGAGAATTTGGCAGTTTTATGATAAGTAGGCTAAATCCACTGCTTGGTCAAAATAGTCCCGAATATCTGATACGGATTTAGTTAGTAAGTGTCCACTTGGAGTCCTTTCTCTTTTGGCTCTTTGTTGTTTAAGTGCCATTGTACTGTTACTTTCATTAAAAACACTATTTTCTTGCAGAGCACAAAAAGAATGGCTGACCTTATCTACCAATTTTGGTTGACTTCCACTTGAAGAGCATGTATTCCTACAGGGCATCCTCTATTTGCCACTAAAACTGTTTAAAGCTATGCGCATGAATCCATTTCCTCATCTCTCGATAATTTCTATTTATAAAGTACCTTGGTACTTTGTGATAAGTAGACCTACTTTAGACTCCAGTCATTTATGGGAATTTGTTTCACAAAATGCCATCATGATGTCATAATAATGATACATCATAGTGTTGTGACTTCCATGACGTCGTATTTCTAAATTGGAATCTTTTAATTGATTTCAAGAGGAAATTGTTTACACTTACAAAGTGTTGTGATAATTACATTTTAAACTAAAAGTGCCCAAAAACAGGAAAGATAAAAGACCATTTTCTGAAACAATAGAGAAAGGAAGAGTTGCCTGGAACTCCTGTCGGATGCTCATGATGAGCAATAGTAGTTTCGCGGTCACATTGCAGTACCGTTTTTTCCCTTCCGCAGCACCTTGTGCGGAAATTATGTTGTTTGGAAGCAACTCTGGATATGGTCCAAATGATGTTACTGGAGACTGAGAGTCTCATGATCGTCACGTTGCCTGCAATGATCTCTACTTTCGAATCAGTTAATAATTGGTAACAAATCTGGACCATATCGTTTTAATTCATAAGGATAATTAATGCAAAACATTGCATGTTTAAACCAGCACCATAATAATGTAATCCTCGGTTTCATTTTTTCTTTCATTACCAACAAAAAAACAAGCAAAACAACAAAGTACAACAACGGGTAGCCTACACTACATGGGTCACTACTAACATACAGAATGCAAGATTTACCAAACACTTATCCAATTTTATTCACTTATTGACATTAAGTGAACATAAAGGCTGTGCCAATCCATGTTTGTTTGCAGAATAGCAGTCTTTAATGAGTACTACAAATTTCCAATAACCATGTATTATTGGTGGCCAGAGGCAATGATCAAAAAGCAGCTTTTCTATTACTTTTCCAAAGACCTGATATGTCAGAGAGGACACGATATCCTTCGGATGTTGAGAGATTAGGAAGAGACTCTTCTTCACATTTCAATTACCCACAAAGCTAATACGGTAGGACCCGAGTTCAACAAGTAGAGCCCGTTGGCTGAAATCTCCAAAGGCATTCTGGCCACAAGGACACACTCTTCATTCCAGGTTCTGTGCCTCTTAGGACCTCAACCAACGAGTAAGGAAGGCCTATGGCTCTCTCTTATGGCCCTCAAGATATGGTAAAGGTGGTTCCCAAGGGCCCGTCCTTCCTGCTTAAAGATCACAGATGCTAATAAAAGCGCAGAACGAGGTCTATCTCATCTGGAGAAGGGCCACACTTCATACGTCACAGACCCAAGAAGGACCTGTCCGTCACTGCAAGGAATCCCTCACTTTTGACACACAAAACCTTGGAGTCTTTAATCTCGAGAACTACTCCCCTGGTCCCCTCAATCTCACCTTGTCTCCCAGACACCGGTGATTTTAATTAATCCTGTTCACCCTGCCTCGTGCTGCGGCGTAGGGGTCTGCCTAATGAAACCATGATCCCCAGGCAGAGGCACCTCTACCACGGGGACAGAGAGGGACACGAGAAGGGTCTTCATTTGAGAAGCTCCCTTCTCCTCTTCCTTCCTATTTGAACTACTGCTGTGCTTTTATCATTAGTGCGATAAAGGCAGCAAACGAAAATGAAAGAGTAACAATCAAACAACAACAAACAATAACGGCAATTGAGAATTTCAAACCCACGCTTTATGTTAAAAAGAACCGGAAATATTTCCCGATCCTATTTCTATTTGTTTTGAAATCATGAACTGTTTTCTGTAAATGTACTTGTCTGTTAATTTCAAATTCCATCGACTAAAGCAGACATTCCTCAGCATTAAAATTTTCCTTAGAACTGACCGCGGTCAGTATGGTCAATGATTAAGTGTGGACTGTGACTAGTTGCAAATATAAAATAATCTACTTCCAAGATAATTTTTAGTTGAAGACTTTCATATTTTTCGCCACTGTCCACAGGATCTTCTGTCTGAATAGTTTTGTAGCGGAAATGGTGGTTGAGGCTCTCTCTACCTCGAGCAGCTGTCGTGCAGACGGTTTTTCTAGATGAATGGTTCAACGTCATTTTAACACGTATCGATCCAACCAAATTTGGTAAAGACGTTCATTCGAACCCTAACATCACTCCTCAAATATCCACCAATGGATAGATTTCCCCGATATAAGATATACGAATCGCAGCCTCAGCATCAGCAGCCAAACATCCTCCTACCTCCGTAGCTCCTCGCTGTCAACCTACCACCCTCCCTCCCCTCCCCCCAAAACCTTTCATCCACCATTCCTTCATTATGCCACAAGGCTCTCATCGGAACCCAAAACTCAAAAGTCAAACAGCACATCAAACAGACTAACTCATATCACTTATGACAAAACTTTTCCCACTTCAAACATAAAAAGAGGCCAAGTATTATAATGTAATGTAATGCTAAGTAGACCTGGGAAACTTTTATGTAATAAACTTGGGTGCACTCGGATTGTTGTAACTGACTAAAATAGGTAAAACCCTAGAAATTACCATGTATGGAAATTTCAATGCACATAAAAGCTGTTGTTTTGTTATGTATGTAGGAATCTTTTTAAAGAGAGTAATCAAAGCTGTAAAATTAAGCTGTGAATCACAAAGTCTGAAGCTCTGTTCTCTTACGTAACAGCTAGACTATGTAGTACACACTATCAAAGAAACAGATACATATTTTGTACTTTTATTCAGTACTCTATTTATGTATAAGTATTCCTAAAGGGTACTTTAAATCTAAATACGACTCTTCAAATAGTAGATCTAGATCGACGTGTGTTTACGGTCTGGTAAATTGTCAGCAAAGTGTTCCAGGGAAGAAACCTAAGATTGAGACTTCATCTTGCAACCAAAACAGGCCTTCGTAAATAATTTTAGCGGAGTCTGTTGGGTTTGAATTTGGTTCTAAAGTGTGGACCTTTCCTGAGCCGTTGGTAATGACTCCTCATACATGCATAGCATTTCAATGTCAAAAATAAAAATCTGGAGTACTAACAAATGAAACCTGCTTCACAGAATTTGGACTTGGTGGAGTGGTTGCAATAATAAGATCAAAAAAATTAGGAGGACCGTTTTATTTGAAAAGATGAGTTTCAGGAAAACGTTAGTACTCGTGCATACTTGGGGAGAAGAGTCATTCAGTCGGAAGACAAAAGCATAGTTCTGGCTTATATGCTCTTACAATTAAAACAGGTGTGAAATGTTGCCGTTTTACACGCCAGAGAAAAGAGTGAAACCGTGGTTCTCGGGTTGTTTGATGGTAACTTCAATAGAGCTGCTTCAACTGTTGCACTAGACCTGGTCCTTCTAACAGGAGACAATGGGTGTCATCATTATGAATCAATTATCTCTGCGCTTTGCCTTCGTTTTGCCATATGTATATTGTGGTGCTTGTTACGAATGTGCACCGTAATTGTCTTCATCAAAAAACCAAAGGCTGGCGATGGAAGCGACCAAGCTAGTAGTTTAGCAGTTTTCTCTGTCATCATTTCCCCTTATAGGTAAAACTTGTCTATGCAAGAAGCATGTATCGATTGAAAAAGAATGAAGAGTATGAATAGGTATCAATTTTCATATATCCGAGTCTATTTGTCCACTAACAGGTCACGACATGATTCAATTTGCTAATTTTAGAGTTAATCTGATTTTTATATCAGGTTTTAAAATGAAGCTTTAACAACATTGACTACTGTAAGTACTATTTATATTTCTGCTTTTTGTCGCTTTGATTAAGCCAGTTGCAACCAGACGTGCGTCAATAAAGTGTGATTTATTTTGAGGGGGATCGTCAAAATAGCGCCAAATCAAGGTTAAATAGGAGAAAAGAGAAAATAAAGGAGACGTCACCTGAGTCAATTTTCAGACAAGTATTATAGATATTCTTAATGAATTTGTGACCACAGTGTGGGGCTGCGACAGATTCATTAAAGAAATCAATAGTTTCCAACTTAAACTACTGGGTGGGCCTCGCTAGTCTCCTTTTCAAGATTCCGAAAACCGCCAGTGGAAAAAAGAGATAGGTTTTTACAGAAGTGAAGAGGACTTAGACGAGTGATTATTTTTAAATCTTCAAAAGAAGTTCCTGTAGTTTGTTCCACTTTGTTCTGGATTAGTGTTTTTTTTTACATTGCTGTAACATTTGGGAAAGTTTGAGGAAATGGAAGCTAAAATTGCATGTTGTTCTCAACAAACGACAATCAATTGAACTAATTTAGCCACTGGTAAATGGAACACCACTATCTGAACCTCGATGGTTTTAACAAGCAAAGCAATACATCTGTTCACTGTGTGAATACTCGTTCCGATTTTGACTTGGTTGACCAAAGGTTCATTGTCGTGCATCTTCCTATTTATGGACAGAGTATGGAGAGATTGGATTGACTTTCAGTACTTGAAAAAAGAGGACAAACGATAGCAGAATAAGAAAAAAGTTTTGTTGGCCTCAAAGCCTTGAGTAGCTCGTCTGGCGTGAAGACTGCCAAGCTTCTTCCTCCTCCTACCTAATGCATAAAGAGAGACTCTCATTGTAATACTTCCCTTTCCACTACAATTCATCCACAAATTCATAACCTTTCAGGGGCTCTGTCTCTAACCGTCCTGCCCTGGTCCGCAATCACTATGCTTCTCACATAATTCAAAGCTATCACTCACCCACAATATCCCTTCATTATTCTTATGAAGAAGAAAAACAAAATGAGAGCACAAAAAGAACAAGGCATGACAAGACATCGGGGGCCCTAAAGTTTTGCTTATAATGCAGGTGCCGCGATTGAGAAACTCTTCGCTCGCAGCTCATGCGCGAAATGCCCCAGTCGCAATTCTCGCTCGCGCGTGAAATTCACCATAGATTCACTAATAGTGTATTGCAGCCCCCTGGCCCAGGTTCTTGATTAATCATGCTATTTTCACCTTTTGTTTGCTCTGATTATTCAATAACCTTCTTCCATGATGTACAATCATATTTTACGTAAGATGGATAAGATGAAACCCGCAAACACAAAATGGCCCCTATCTTTCACTCTGTTCTTGTGACATTGGCTGTTTCAGCTAATAACTCCATGTTTGAGCCAGAGCCAGTACCTTTGACAAAAACCAGAGACGTGGCTTTTCATTGTTTATGTTTTAATTGATAATTCGCTATGACGCAAAGTGTAAATTTCACATTTAGTTCTATTATAAAACTGCAGTAGTAACGCCAAAAAAGACCTAAAACCGAATTGAATTTGGAAATGGCACAAAATAGACACAATTAAAGCTTAAAACGACAAAAAAAACGGATTCGAAAATGGCCACAAGCAACCTCATATTCTGTACTAAAAGAATCAAATTAAAATTGTGCACAGACAATCAAATTCAACATTGCAGTTTCTTTAGATTTTGTCTGCAGAAAGGTCTAGAATATGTCAAAATAATTTAGATGCCATTGAAAACAAGCAGGCAGGCTATTCTTTTAATTTCCAAGATGGAACACATTTTTTTTCCTTCCTTCCTCTGACGTAAGCAGGGACCCAGCTTTAAATTGTTGTATTTCTTCGAATCTGTTCAGATATTAATTATGCCCGCAGCTACTTCCTGAGAAAGTCTTATCAAATGAACGTAGATTGTCCACGGAGCTAAAGACAATGGGAGCTGCAAAATGCCCGGAATTGAACAGCGACGAGGCAAAGTAATGACTTAAGTTGCGCACATGAATCAAATTAAGATTTATTCGGCGATGGGAAATTACAGTGAAAAATTAGCAATTGAAAATAGAAGGATCTCTTGAAAATGTTAACAGTCCAGTACATCAATGGCTACATATTCCCATTTAGACAGACAGACAGATAGATAGATAGATAGATAGATAGATAGATAGATAGATAGATAGATAGATAGATAGATAGATAGATACTAACCCATCTGCCAAAAATACTTCTTCCTGGCGTACAATGTTAATCTCTATTTGGTTGTCATCTGCAAGTAGAATAGTGATTGAGAATAGGCTTGCTTAAATCACTTTGACAAAAAATGGGATGTATGTTCATATATGACATCTTCTGACAGAAATAAGTACGGTGCAACGGAGATTCCGCAGTCTCATTCAAAATGTTTTAATTGTAAAGATATATACATACCGATACCAAGTACTGTACTCCATTGCCTTCTCAGCGCGGTCCTCAATTGAACATAATATTCAAACTGAACTTTTATGTTCAAGTAGAAGAAGAACATAGATTGGTACTCCATCAAAGTAGTGGTAGTTGCAACCTCTTCACTAAGCACCACTAAGGATTCTTCTCTCTCCGTTTCCACATTTGCCAAAGCAGTCTACAAAGCAAGCTTTTCATAATAGTTGAACTTACTCTAAGATCTTAACTTCAATTAACAAGAAGGAAAAAGAATATTGTACCTGTAGTTGCTCAACACTGACTTCCTGTTGAATTTGTACTCCATTCAGCTTGAGGGAAATCAGAACTCCAGACACACTTGTCCTATGATTAAATATGAAAAAAAATTTTTTTTTTAAATCTGGTTCAAGTATTTCTACATGTAATGCGCAGAGCTGTATTAAATTCACAGGCACGAGTCACAGAGCTGTGCTGACATTGGCTTCGGCAAACAAACAAAATAGTCATTGGTTATTCTTGTTTTAAATTTATGATATTACAAACCTTGTCAAGTATGAACATTAGTAGTGCGAATTAAGAAGATGAACTGTTTGTCAAAACTATTGTACAAATAACAATGTAGATTTTCTGTAATGCTTAAAAAGTTGAATTCAGCCTCAGTTAGCAATGCTGATGAATGTACAGTTCATTTGTTCCAAAATCTAAAGCGATAGTGCCGACAAATTTTACATGTGCAGTTTAATCTGATACAACTTCTGTCTATTCAGAACAGGAAACGGAAAATTTTTGTCTGAGTAAAAGTAAAAGACATAGTCATTTACATAATGAGAAAATAATGAGATGTTTTAATATTAGCCCACACGCCGTTTATTTGTGGAATCAGACTAGCGGCCTGGCGATGAGATATCAAGTTGCAAGTTCTGATCATTGACGAAAAAATACAAAAAGGTTCAATGTAAAGCAATTGCATACAAATATACGAAGAAGGAAAGCATTGCATATGATAAAAAATGAAGAGGTTTTGTATAAATAATAGACCTACACAAGAGAAGCTGAATGCAAGACGCAAATTATAAGAGAACATCAAATTATTTACACAATATGCAGACGTCGCGAATAGCATGAAACGTCATTGCATACTTACGGAAATAGTTTTGTGACATCTTCACTAACCGACCTGTTTAGTGTAAGAACGTGAAAACGTTTAACTACTTATCTAATGATCACTTACGTATGTACAGCATAGACGTGATGAAAACAAATTGTCAAAATTGTAAAACTTTCACTATAACTAAAGCTATTATTGCAAAGGGTAGATGTGATTTATTCACCAAAGGAAGCCAAGAAATAAAACTATCCAATATCTCACATGGACAAAATTCTGTTGTAAATAAATCACACATTAAGTATAATTATTTGTGGAGAGAAGTAATAATCTAAGTGTCGCTATGAAGGGTGGCTCTGTTAATTTTTACATTACGATCCGTCACCGGTGTACTTATCAACGCGTCTTCGTTCAAGGAAATTATGTAAATCTTACCCCCTGTAGGAAGAAATGTATTAAATATATCAAACGAGATGGTAACCTTCAGGTACACAGCGTAGTCTCCGCAGCAGGCTACAATAGGCAGGGGGGTCTTTGTTCTTGAATCAAAGAACCCTAAATCCCAATCTTGATGGGGACGGTAGGTGTGTGAGTGATTTTCTTAAAAAACCCAAATCCCAATTTTGATGTAGGTAGGGGTGTTTTTTGTGCGACTGAGACATCTAGTGGCAGTTTAAGATGTACTACCAAATTTTGACATTTCCTTCTGCCAGTTGTAGCTGTGTGCGTCAGAGATGGTCTCCTTTCGGGGACTAAGAAATATCCGAAACAAAACAGAAATAGTAGTCTGCCAACTGACTTATCCTTCATCTGATGAATTGTTCAAAGCATTATCAGAGTTATGACGTGTTTGTGTTTTAATTTCATAGAAGCAGAAATTCTGCTTGATCTTTTTTGAAAGAGGTTCAAAACAGAAAAGGAGAGTGTTTTTTTCCCTGAGAAATTACTTGTCAACTTTGTACGTAACGTTGGCAAAACTACTGGTATTTTGTTTTTACTATCAAACATGCAAGTTTCATTAACTTTTCCTCTGTTAAAGGTGCGATTGTAAAGTGGATTATATGGTTGTATGTGTTTACTTTCATGTGTGTAAATTCCTCAGCTGCCACACTGCATTTGGTAATGTCAGTGAAATTTCCACACATGTCTACCCCGACTACCTAAACTAAATTTGTGGTGTAGTGCACCGTCATGCGACCGTTACTTTTCTTTTAGATTTTGGAAGATCATTGACACTAGACGAAAATACAGAATCACGGTGAAATATTGCATCTGTCACAACTAAAGATACCTAAATCATCACTTCCTACAAATCATCTAAGTCAGGAAACAGTCTCAATTGAACACCAAATACAATATGGATGATGATGATGAGATGATTTTCTTGTGGATAAAAATTAATTTCTTTCGTGTAAGGCCAAATTTGTAGGAAGTAGGGTCCAGTGAATAATATTGTGTAATCCTTATTGTTAGCTTGTGAAATACTAAACAATCATTGCAAGAAATCTAATGTAACACTTACTTTGTCTCTGATACAACTTCGTCAACCCAAAGAAGTTCAACTTCAAGATTCTCTAACACTGTGCAGGTCAGAAAAAAGATAACATCTTTCAATGTTTGATCTAAAATTTCTATTCGTTTCAAATTAATTACTGATAAATTTTTTAACCAACCTGTCATGTCAATTGAAGTGAACGCTGACTTTACGTGTGTTGCGATCGCCTCAGCGTCAACCACCGTTAATTGGTTTTCAACATAGACAAACTGACTGAGTTCAGCCCTCAGCTCAGCGGTCACATCAAAATCGGTTACAAGAGTCACTTGCGTTTGCAGTGTGGTTGAAGAACTTATTCTATTCTGTAATGAATAAAGAATAAATAACAAAATGAAACATGATGAAGGCGCTCCTCCTGTGATTCGATGCGCCATTCGATATTCTTCGTTTTTCATTGAAAATTAAAGAACCTGATTGAGGACAAAACGTACTATGATTCAAGGATAAAGTTTCATCCTCCTACCATTGAACAATCCACACATTGTATTGTATAAAATGCTATATTAATATATTCGTGTAAGTGGATTCTATGTGTATTGCTCAACTGTTTAGAAGGCCTCCTTCAGTGTTTTGTTGTAGTTTGGTTTTCACTCCAAATATCTTTCTCTTCAGTTGAACTCTGTACATATTTCCTTATTGATTGATGTATTTGTATGGGGGGAAAGACAGTTCCATTGTATGTTTCTCCAATTTTCTTTTTGCTGTATATATTGCACTTTGTAATTTCACATGGCATAATGAAAGATTATTTTGTGTGCTTTGCAGATTGTTAAATCACTGACCCATAGTTTAGGTTAGCAATTGTGTCCATTCTTCTTGGCATGAGATTTGTTCAAAGCAATGACCACAACATTTGTACAAAATTCATTCCAGTGTGTTGTATTGTCTATTGGAATGTTGGTGCTGCTTGACAGTTGGTATATATGTTGATCAGCATGAATATTTTCTTGTGTTGTCTTGTTAGATGTGCCTTCAATAGTCAATAGTACCTTAGTATTCAAAGCCTGGGGAATCAATTTCTATCTTTGGTTTCTTTCCTGCATACTCTCTCTATTTTTCTAGTAAACAAATTTCAAAATTTCTTCCAAATTTTTCAATTTTATTATCTTCAAAATTCCCTGTCTTCCAAAAAGTTTGTGGAAAAGCTTTTCATTTGGAGGGGGAGTATGTCATGGTGTGGTTTTAAGAGCAAAACTGTACGTTTACTGTCTTTGGCAAAACTTCTCTCTATTTTTCTTTTATATTGCAACCATTGACAGTATCTTTGCAGTATAACCTTATACTGTTCTGAATCTTTTTATTTGGACCTCTAATCATTTAATTAGCTTTAATTAGTGTGTGATATAGTTCTGGATTCCTTAGGAGTAAAGATGAGTCAATTTGCCTCATTCTGATTTTGTATATCACATGACTTCTGTTGCCATGGTTTCAGCTTGGATCCAGCTAATCAAATGCTATTTGTGACAGTTGTATGGCACATTCCAGGCCCTACATGTGTCCAGGAAGGAGATTGGGTGATTAGGATGGCCTGATCCTATCTAATTAGCATATTTACAATATATGGTCATTTATACCCTAATTTATGCAAGGCACTGCCCATTTATGTTCACAGCCAGGCACTTGTCATTTCTATCCAGGGTCCAGTTTGTGGAGGGAAGCAATGGAAATTTCCACTTGGCTCTGATTGGTTGTTGAGGCACCCCTTGTGACTTCCAGCCCTTGGCTCTTCAGTTGCTTTTGATCCATGCTAGAGATCAGACCTGTTATGCACTTTGTGCCAAAATTTATATTTTCTAAATTAAATCAACTATACTTCTATAAAGTGCCTATTTGTAGCTTCCACTGGCATTCCAGGTACAGTAATTGCATTTTGGTTTTATTGGTTCTGGTTCATAGGGAGTTCCTGTAACCATTTGTTGTTAGCTCATTGATATCTGGTTTCATTTATTTTGCCATTTCATTGAATGATTTTTGTGGTAATTTATTGCATTTTACTTAGTGCCATTTGTAATATTTTTGGTTCACTTTGTCATTTAATTGATTATAAGGTAACTCAAAATGGCTTTCATTATTTATCATTGTAGTTAAGTGGAGGCTTTTGCCCCCTTAAAACACTATTGCTTCAGGGTTTAATTTGCTGTGCTCAAAGGGTTTTATCAACTGTGATTGACTTTATGTATCATATGGGCAATAAACTGTGATGTAAAAGAAACTTAAGTATTTGTGGCTCATTTAAAAAGGCATCTCCTGGTCGCGAGAAGTTCCAGGCCTAGTGCAGCCTGTGACAGAAATCACAAAAATGATTGCAAAAAATTGCAAAAACTTTAATGAACCTTCAATGTGCTTCAATTTAGTGCAGTTTTGGTAGCGTACAAAGGTTTAAAGCTTGTTTACGCTCATGTGCTCGCCCTCAGCTCTTGGCGCTCCAACCGACTCCCGGCCCTTGATCACTGAAAGCCGAACTGGTGCTTTTTCAGAACAATAGTAACAAGCGTGTGCCACTGACTACAAATCTCTGAAGTGCGAATGCAATCAACGTCAAGATGACCAACGTGAATTATGTGATTGTAACTCTGTATTGGAAAAAGGACATTTCAACGAAATATATATTTGATTTAGATGATTTAAATATATCGTTGCTATTTCTCCCAAAAAAAACAAAACAAAACACGTTATATCAGACTACATCCTTTTGAGTAAGTAATCGTTTGGAACAAATTAAACAAATAATTTTCGATCTAGAAATGTCAACTTAAAGGAAAGCTCCGTTCAAGCTGACTTGATATTTTGAACCTGTCTTCTACTTTTGTAATGTCCACATGCAAGTGTCAATTGATGTACAAAAAACTTCTAGGATGATAAAAAAACATTTTCAGGTCGGGTTAGTTTAAAACGATATCAACAACGAACAATTACAGACAAAAGTTTGTTGCCATTTCAGATGGGAACATGTCGTTGTGGAGGAATGAATCAGGAAAAACATTCATTATCTTGAATAACGCGCTAATGGCTGTTTCCTGTGCACTTGCACCAGCACTACTATTTTGATCACATAGTAAACGGTACTTTCGATGAAATCAATGTTACAAGGTAAGTCAAGTACAGCATGTATTGTATTACTCACGTGTGTACGTAATGCACTAGGAAGCAGGAAAACGTGTCTAGAGGATGTATTCTTCAAAAAAAAATACATGCAATCACCGAAAGTTAAACATCAATTTGGATACAAAATTTCAGTCATTTCGGCTTCATGAAGATAATTTGAAACTTTTGAAGTTCCTTTGGAGTAAGCAAGAGTTCATAATTGTGCCTGAATCAAATAAATCTGGTCCACAAGGTGTGACAATGTCAAAATTTTACTGACTTACGAGTGCAATTGTGAATATTCATTTTTGTCTAACAAGAAAAATTGGCCGAAGATGTGGGGAAATATTTTTGAATTCGATGTCAACAATGTTAATACTAAAGTCCTCAGTGGACCTGTGACAAATGAATTGATACATATGTACAATCACCTGAAACTAACGCAGTTCACTTGTTTTGTGAGCTCAGCTCGAAGAAACTTCACCTTACTGTCACTATTGATTCACAGTGATATCCTTGTGGAGTTCTTTTGATGTGTGATTGTCATGAAAAACTATTGCGTAATATGTTCTCAGTTGCAGTGAGCACGGAGGAATTTAAAGATGAATGCTCTTTGTTGGGGTGGGTTTTTTGTCAGAGTGGTTTTCCTTACCACGCTTATACTTAAGAGATAAATTGTAATGGCAGTGGATTCAGGATTTGGCCAAGGGGGAGCCCCGAAAAGAATTTCCAAGATATTGCCAATAGAGTGCAGTAGAGCTGCAAGAGTAGCGTACTCGGTTGGGTCTCGGGAACAGTTTTGAAATTATTTTTAATGACCTCTTTTGTGCTCGATTGGGATTTTTGTGTGTTTTGTTTTTGATTTTTTTCAGTGGTCTCCTAAAATTGCCTTACTTTTTGAAATAAAAGATGGCTTTCAATTTAACATCAGAGGTAGTTTTGCATAAATTTACCCCTCTTTCTCAGTGGAAAGTGAAACAATTCACAGAAAGTTTGCAATAATTTACAAACACTTGATTGGTAATACTTTAATCCAGTGAATATTTGAAATTGTGAAAACTTGAGATGTAAAAGGAATGGTTTACTAATATTTATGCAGGTTGCCATCTTTAATTGTCCAAAAAATCAGCATTTGTAGATCTACTTGGTTGTAAAATGATAAAAGAGGTTTAAAAAATAAAAAACACCTGCTCAAGAGCATACCATCCGTGTACTACCACTAGTAGTGAAGTGGTGTGAAACGAACTAGATTCGGACATTTGTGATCTAGCTTTTTGGCAAACAAGCTAGATTCCAAAATGAGCTAGATCCTGACGATCTAGACGTAACTGTGAAAGAATTTGACTCTGATCATATTACCATTAATATTCCATGTATCAAAAAGTCAAAGGAGGTTCATAGAAAAACTAACTTGACATCAAAAGCCCTCAAAAATTTCATAAAATGTGTTTTCAACCAATTTTGAGGACCTTCATGTGTGACGTCAAAATTGACCTTATTATGTCTGAACCTCATCATGTCAAGTTAATTCGATTCAAACTCATCCATAGTCAAACTGTTTGACTTATTGACATATTTTTGACATTTTGACACTTGACTCCTTACTTTTAAACCACCTAAGCCCAACAGAGCTATTTTTACCTTTAATTTGATTAGATTTAGATCTTAAAATATGTAAACAGCTTTTAGTGATAGATTTGGTGATACCGTTAATTTGCAAGACATTTGTTTGCCAAAGGGATCAGAGTGACATAAAAAAAATGTCCATTGTTTAAAATATTTTCGTTCTCGCAAGAAAAATTTATACGGGAATAGTCTGCAGTGTGAAAAAACCTTCCTGTTACATTATCACACTTAACGCTTGCGACACTTCTTGATTTTGAGAAGCGAGAAGAAAACTGCAATGCCATTCACGTTTCCAACAAATCTATCTTAAGTAGAATAAGGGATTCTTCAACACACATAGCACAATACAAAGATCAGTCTTTTCTCTACGGGGAGTAATTTACAGGAATCCTTTTCCATGTTTGCTAAAACCTTCCTTCACAAGGCAAATATTCGTAGCAAATACACATAGTGCTTCTTGTATGTGTTCAATTTTCAAATTAATTAAATTGTCGGCCAACAAGTGGTTGTGTTTGAATTTAAAAGATTTGCTGTGGAAGAGAAATCTCAACGTTGCGGGTTAGTTAAGCATTTGGGTGGTATCTTGTCAGCGTGAGGTATACAAGACATAAACGTAAAGGTTGAATTTTTTACCCTTTTTTCCAACGAAAAGTCAGGCGCTATTTTGATTGCACTTTTAAAGCAATTTAGCACATCTCTTCCTGTAGGATTTTATGTGGAATGAACTCAATGCTATTTTGTAACGAGCCAGCGAGGAAAAACTTGGATAGTGATTTCTGTATCTCTGTTCGAAGACTGTAGTTGTTTGATACATTTATTTCTCACAACATTATCTTATTCCAGAGTCACCTTAATGTCACTACTGATCTCACAGTGATATCCTTGTGGACTTGTTTTGATGCGTGATTGTCATGAAAACGCCAAATATGGTCTCATTCCTGTTCCTTAGTAGACCCAGTTGAGTTAAGGGGTCGTCAATTATGATCAAAGATTTTTATTAGTTGCAAAAGGAACACTGTTTTGTGATTCCATTCCTCTGTAAACCATGATGGTTACCTGATTCCTAGAATTTAGAGACGAGGTTTTCAAAATGATATATGGCAATTCACTTCAAATAATGACTTTTTAAAAAAAAAAATTGGAGGACCCAAATCGTTTTCGTCCTTTTTCAAATAATGACTTGAAGAAAATACGCCCAGTGGACGTTGGCTCATTTGACTAAAAATTTATTAAATTTGAATGGATCGCCATTTAAAAATTCAAAGAACATTTTGTTTGAAAACTAAATAATGATAACTGTGATCATATAGTTATGTCTTGTTACTATATTTTTTACGAATGAAGTCAAAACAAAGCTAGTTACAATTACAATTCTTTAAGATAGTTGAAAATAGCTTTGTCAAATTTTATGTAGTTAGAAACAACTGTGAAACAAATTTGATTCACTCTACAAGGCTGAAATTTAGTGTTTATTAGTGTATGATCTAATTACCGAAATACCAAATTTGACATTTCTATCTTATCTAAGGTTATTGACCTTTAAAAAACTACAAAAGTGACTGCTACTCAAAACTTGTTCCTCGTAAGTACACAATATTTGAGGCAGACCAATGTACACTTACAATATATAACCCAAGGCTTCTTTATTTAGAACTGTCGCTTGGAGCTCTGTTTACTGATGACAGTGACGATCGAGTTTTCCTATATTTCCTAATTTTCTGCCAAATCCTGGCAGAATTCTGCCAGCATTGACATTCAATGGTTGCGACCCATTGTATGTCAAGGCTGACAGGATGCTGCCATGATTTGGCAGAATATTACGAAATATTGGAAAACTCGATTCACACACATCAGGCAATAAAAACTTGCAGGCAATTCCATTCCCGGTGCACTACCGTTAACAGAGTTCTCAGTTAACATGCACCCTTTCCCCTTCCACCTGGTCTGCTGATAGAAAAGTTTCAATTAAATTTTGAAAAAAATACTGAATAATTTTTACTATTCATACGTAATAAATGAAGAATGATAATTTGTCAAAATAATTTTACTTTTAACATATTTTACATGTTAATTACAAGTTTAAATTCGTTTTTTGTCCATAAGAACAGGAAAAATTATCAAATTTTCTTTCAAATATTTTGAATTTTTTTTGTTAATGTCACAGGCTACACGAGGCCTGGAACCTTTCATGACCAGGAGTGCACTGAAAGAGCCACAAACACTATGCCATTTGTTGTAATTCTCTTTTTATTGCCAGTCTTTCATAATAGTCAAAAACACACATTTGGGAGAACAAGTTTCGAGCACACATTTGAGATATTTAAGAGCACAGTCTTCTCAGGGGGAACAAGCCTCCACTGAGCTAAAATGAAAGTAAAGCAACAGATTCACATTATGTGTACTCAAATGGCAACCAGAATGCTGAACCACAATCAGGAGTACCTTTGCCACAGACAAGCATTACATCTAAAGCAATTATACTCCAGAATGTGAAATTAGAACACAAATGCTGGTATTTCAAGTAGATTAACATATGAGCAAGCAATTCCTGAAGAGGAACAAACAAACAGACAAACTTTTTTTCTGTTAATGTCACAGGCTACACGAGGCCTGGAACCTTTCATGACCGGCAGTGCACTGAATGAGCCACAAACACTATGTGAATCAGTTGATTCGCTTGGTCCTGAAAGAGAATGCAAGCAACACAGAATATCCACTAAAATAACCAATTACTATCACTGGCACAGGAAATTCCTGTGTCTTGAAAGAATAACCTTCTAAATTAAATGCACATTACCTGGAATGCCAGTGGAAACCACATAAAGGCATTGAGTTGACTGGAACAAGTTTAAGTTAATTTTGACACAAAAGTGT
>JBCAUG010239692.1:0-12524 GCA_038406175.1 Haplosyllis leylae
GGGTATGTAGTATCTAGGGAAGACCCTCTCATGTGTTGTGTGTGTGTATGCGGGTGTATTGATATCGCGGTGTGTCACTCCACTTGTTCCTGAGTATCAGAGGAGGGATGCAGGTGTTAGTGAAGACCCTCTCCTGTGTTGTGTTTGTGTATGTGTGTGTTGATATGGGTGTGTGTCACTCCACTTGTTCCTGAGATTATGAGGGGGTATGCAGTATTTAGTGAAGACGCTCTCCTGTGTTGTGTGTGTGTATGTGTGTGTATTGATATGGCTGTGTGTCATGCCACTTGTTCCTGAGTATAAGAGGAGGCATGCAGGTGTTAGTGAAGACTCTCTCCTGTGTTGTGTGTATGTGTATGTTGATATGGGTGTGTGTCACTCCACTTGTTCCTGAGATTATGAGGGGGTATGTAGTATTTAGTGAAGACCCTCTCCTGTGTTGTGTGTGTGTATGTGTATGTTGATATGGGTGCGTGTCACTCCACTTGTTCCTGAGATTATGAGGGGGTATGCAGTATTTAGTGAAGACCCTCTCCTGTGTTGTGCTTGTGTATGTGTGTGTTGATATGGGTGTGTGTCACTCCACTTGTTCCTGAGTATCAGAGGAGGCATGCAGGTGTTAGTGAAGACTCTCTCCTGTATTGTGTGTATGTGTATGTTGATATGGCTGTGTGTCACTCCACTTGTCCCTGAGTTTATGAGGGGGTATGCAGTATTTAGTGAAGACCCTCTCTTGTGTTGTGTTTGTGTATGTGTATGTTGATATGGCTGTGTGCCACTCCACTTGTTCCTGAGTATTGGAGGAGGGATGCAGGTGTTAGTAAAGACCCTCTCCTGTGTTGTGTGTGTGTATGTGTGTGTTGATATGGGTGTGTGTCACTCCACTTGTTCATGAGATTATGAGGGGGTATGCAGTATTTAGTGAAGACCCTCTCCTGTGTTGTGTGTGTGTATGTGTGTGTATTGATATGGCTGTGTGTCACTCCACTTGTCCCTGAGTATCGGAGGAGGAATGCAGGTGTTAGTGAAGACCATCTCCTATATTGTGTGTATGTATATGTGTGTTGATATGGCTATGTGTGTGACTGTGTGTCAGTTCACTTCGTTCTGAGTTCGTGAGGGGGTATCGAGTAATTAGTGAGCACCCTCTGTTATCTTTTGTGTGCAAAAATTAGTCATGATATTAATATTGTTCTTGCACCTGTTTCTGTTTCAGTTATGTAATTTCTTAATTTAACTATGTTTGTGTGGGTTCATAATTAGTTCTTCATATGGTTCTGAGTACCCGACGAGGAATGCAGTAATTAGTCGAGAGACTCAAATCACACGTGAATGTATGTGTCTGAGGTGACAGGGATATGAGTACGCAAGGAGGAATGCAGTGGACTTTGAGTTTTTGTCTGTTATATAATTTATTAAGATATTACAATCTTAAAATTTTAATTACACATTTACCCTCTCATCACTGGAAAGAAAAACATTTAGGAGTCCCTCTGAAGTGTTTATTATGTATATTTCTTTACGATGTTGACATCGTTACCAATTTAATGTGGCAGCAAGGCATGAAGTACGCAGTATAATGTACGATGTCCTCTGGACTGTTTTTAACATTAACAATGCTAACATTGGAATAAATCTCAAATGATAATACTTTACGATTTCCACTTCGTAAGGAATTATACATGTAATTAAGAATGCGCAATAATTCATTACGAAGTTAGGATCGTTATTAATGTGGGTCACAGCAGAATCCAAAGTAAAATATAACACACACGATGACATAGGGAATGTTTTTAACGGTTATGAGGTGCAATTCGTAAGGAACAAGTACCACCTGTCCTCGTAACATTTTTATCACGAGGTTCATATCGTAAGAAATATTGTCAACCGGCTTCTTTACGAGCCCAACATCGTAAGCAATCTTCGGTATGCAGTACACCTTCACTCCTAATTTTCTTAAAAAATAGGAGTGGACACTCACTCCTTTGCAGTCCTCAATGACCTTTGCATATTAAAGAATATTTATGACTAGACTTACTTGATTTCAACCTTCTTTGAACTGGATAAAATTGAGAAAAAAGAATTTCCTCTGAAAAGTTTTACAAGTTCAAATCCAAGATGGCTGCTCACTGACCTAGTTACGTGGTTTAGTGGACTGAGTCACCGCTATGCAAATGAGGGCAGGAAAATGTGTACGATTTCGCCATCGTAAAGAATTTTTAACAAGATATCAGGATCGGAATAAATATTAACACTTATGATGGTCCATCGTAGGTGTTTTTAAGGCTAAACACTACCGACTTTCCCCTCGTCCAACAGTCAAGATCCTCATATCATAATACATATTGAAGAGTATTATTTCCGATGTTCCCATCTGTATCTTTTTTAACATATCCGATATTATATCGTAAGTGTTCGCAACAGAAACAGAAACGTTAACGTTAACGTTAACGCGCATTTTGACGAGCCACGAATGCAGGTTGAGTGGTGGGGGCACTGAACACTACCTACAAAAGTCAGATTTGTTTGAACTTTTGGATTCAGAGGTGGTGGGGGCACTAAAACTTCATTCCTACGCTCTCTTGTGTTCTTGTGCCCTCATGCTTGTGCTCGGAGATGGTGGGCACGTGAAACATTGTTCTTCCATGTTCTATGATCATACCCTTGCTTTCACAGATGGGAGATGTTTTTACACTCACATGTGATAGGGGCACTAAGACATTCATGCATGTTCTCGTGCCCCCACACTCTGTGCTCAGAGGTGTTGCCCACACTTCAACGGGTGACATCTACCATATTCTCACAATCATGCACTCTTGTACCTTTGTGCTCCAGCACTCTTGAGCTCAGGGTCCAGATATGGTGAATTTTTACACTCAAACATTCAGAGATGGGTCCCCAACATTACTGATAACCAACATTCAGGTGAGATAACCTTTGTGCACTTGAACACTCAGGAATGGGTCCTCACCATCACTTCTAATAACCAATATTCAGATGTGGTAACTTTTTTTGCACTGAAACATGATGACGTGGGTCCCCACCAACAGTGTAAAAAAATTTTGAAACGTGTCAGAAGTATTGTGAATTATTTTTTGCCACTCGTACAAAAAAAATCGTTGAGTAAACGTTAAAATGGAATGTACATATCACCTTATGCAACGACCTCCTTCCATGCGTCCATAATTGGCGGTTTCCATTAATATAGCCTCATTTTGGCCACAGGAAGCATCAAATGACTCGGAAGCGCAGTACTCATCAGATCCTGCAAACATATATAAAAAGGGACCAATTAAGTAACGTATTTATCTTTGAAATATTGCTACAGAAAAATAGTTGCGTAATTTGTATGAAGAAAAAAGAAAAGAGAATCATTTCTTCACACAAAGGTCGGTCGGAACGAACGTTTGCTATCTCTTTTTTAGGTGGTGTACTCGGAACAAAAATGATTTTTTGCGTTGTTTTCGACTTTACATGTTTAGAATTTCAGAATTATTACTTTGAGAAGACCTGATAATTTCAAGTTGAATGCTGAAGTTGAATTAATACATTGAGATTTGAATGTTTGGAACATGGTAGTCTTCCTCTACCAATAACTACTCTTTGTTCGACCGCTAAGGAAAAAGTCTAAGATTGCCGTGATCTTTTTTGTTACACATACCTCATTACTACATTGTCATAAATGTGCAATGGAAAATTACTCCCCATACACCTTCACAGGCAATATCTGCGAGTTCTGTAAAATTGGAATCCAGCTGCTAAAGCCCATATCAAGCCATTATCCAGCTTCATATTTATCACTTTTAAATTGTAAAAAGGCTCAAGGCAATAAATCCCTATATTGACTCCATAAGCAATAAAGGCCACTCATTGAAAATGTGTCCCATCATCTGAAGACTATTGATAGGGCCGTTTTGAAAACATCAAATTTCATTTTGAATAGAACATTGACAGTTAAATATGTGCTTTAGATCTAAATCAAGTCTATGCCAATGCTTTTGACAAAGTAAAATAAATGGCAATGCATCAAATTGATTTCAAATATTCTGTAATGTTAATGTTTCGCGCGTTTTCCATACGATTACAGGAACAAAATTGCCAACCAGTGTTATCAGATCTATTTTCGAACTTTTAACAAAATGTTTTTGGGCACTTCTCTTATGGTCTAACACAATATAGCCAATTTGGATAAAATTGCATTCGCCTGTGATCGCATCAGTTGCTGCATGAGGAAAAGCTGTTCTTATCCATATTGAACTGGATAGGAGCTCCAAAACACGGCTAACCTTTACCATATTATCAGTGGAGGTGTCTTGACTTGGCAAAAAATATCCATCCTGAATGGCACAGTGACAAATTCAATTCTAGAATTGGAAAGTAGATTGTGGATGGTTTTCACTGCGAAGATTTGACCTGATCTCAGGAAAGACATCAATATGTACAGCAATAAACTCCTTTTCCCTACCACTGAAATTTGCTAAATTTTTTGACAGCTTTTCAATAAGGAAGCACAAAGCAAAAAATATCATTTGACAACACTCACCAAATCTTAAGCATTTGGTGCTGCACGAAATCATCTTCGAAATTTCCCCGACGTGGCATTATTCTAAAACTTACAAGAGATAAATGACCAGATCCTAAAACCTCTATTAAAAATCAATTCACAGGAGACAATTATTGTCAAAAATCATTTCTTTATCACACTGGAAGCAGTCTCACAGCTGTTCAGCTATCTAGCTTGGTCAATTCAGACTGCAGTGCTCCGTTTCTTATCATCTTGAAACCAGTGAGTCCCTATCGCTGTCAGTCTGCAATCTCCCACTTGCGCTTTGATAGAATATTTTATATCCAACGCGAATTATCCTGATATTAAATAAGATGACAATCATCAGATAACAAGAAAATAATTCATAATTGAAACCATTTAAAGCTTGAGACAATCCAAAGGAATGCTTCTAAGCTTGGGAAATAGGAGGCAAGCGTAAAACTGGTCAAAAGTTGTTTCAGCTGTGAAATGTTTGTCTGATGCAAGAGGAGACCTCAGACGACAGCTAATTCGCAACTATGGCTAACGTTATTAGACTCTCGCTCAAAAATAGCTCAAAGCTCTCATTCATATTAATTAAATTTTTGAAAATGTAATAATACTGTAAAATATCTCTGGAGAAATATAATAGATTCATCAAATATTTGCATCAGTCAATACTCTCAGAAAAGTCATTGAGTTTCAAACACCATGTTATTGGTTTGTAATGTAAATATTGAGGTTGACTTATCCCAGAGGAACCTGGCTACAATTGGGAGTGAAATGAATAGGCGGTGAGAGATGAAATGAAAAGTAGACAAAAGACTTACAGATACAACACAACTTTGTCATATCACTTGACAGGAAAATAAATGTTCCTGCTACTTTCTAATATTTATTGCCTAAAGCTCAACATGCAATGTTTGTTGATGGCTGTGAAATCAAGGTATTATGATTATTGTCCCGTCTACTCATTTCTATGCAAGGCTTTACCCTGCCACATTCTTCTGCCGAGCATACGATTTTTGCTTCATTTATTTCCAAAGAAACCGCTCTTTGTATTCATCAAATACTCTGACACATATTAATACATCATCAATATCAGCTTTATTAGCTGCAGTTGTATTCATGTCAAAACAGAAATGTATTCAAGACATTTCCTAAATTTATAGGAAAACATTCTCAAGTTAAAACTGACGTATTTTGACTGATTGTGACAGTAATTTGCATTGTGACCGAAGATAACAGATCCGTCCAAAAGAGGTCTCCCTCATAAAGAGAAAATACAGATTCAATTAGCCCTGGTGTCAGAAAACTAATTTCCTTATACGACCCGAGCAACACCTCATAATTTGACCTAATCTTAACAAATGACCCAAAATAAGAATGAGAAAGTCATTACTTTGCATTCAGTGAACGAACAGTGAGAGTGAATTCGATTGACACGCAATTCAATGGCCACTGATAGACCATTTAATTTAAAATGTATGTATATTGGCTCACTTTATTCTGCATTATTTATCAATGTAATGGAGATTCTATGTTAAGTAAATTTGTTTCCCCTTACATGATCATTAGGGCACCAAATCAAATTAATCGCTTTTTTACATTGTTCAAAAAGGGTTTCCTCCCTTGTTCCACTTTAAAGGCTCAGCTTTCCAAAGTAATTAGGATTTAACAGTTTGATATCCACATCATATCGATCGTTAAAAAGATTATCAATATTCTATTTCATTTCACCATTTCTTTGATATTTTCACTGCAAATCTACTGGGATCAATATTCATTACTTCATAATTCAATTTCACTTACAAGGGAGCATGATTTGAGGGTTGCTTCAGTGTTTTTGTCACTTATCTGCTTATGATGTCGCCCATGGTGTACCACTTTGTAAGTCAGATCAGTCACGGGCAACAGCGCAATGCATCCCCCTGTATATGGAGTGGTCTTTTATTTGAAGGAAGCACAGCAAATGTAAAGAGTCTAACGTTTTCAGTGATTTTGAAAGCTTGGTAATGCACCCTAACGTATTGATGTCACACTCAATAAAGAAACCAACTTTTTGAGTAGATCTACATCTTTATATTTGATAAGCACGTCATTAGGCGCTCTTGCTGTGAAACTTTCAGCATGGCAGTTCCAACATTACCCACTATTTTCTCATCAGTGCCCAAAAAAGTAGCCATGATCAAAACGCGCCGAATAAAGTTTCAGGAATTATAATGTACCTTCGAAATTATAGCAGAATTAAGTGTAAATGGAATAATATTCTTACGTTTCCAGATTGTCTAAACTTAATAGCAGATCATATCTGAATAAGGTTGTCTTCAAGTATACCAAATACAATTTGTTTTTAAAACTAATTAGAGGCATATCTTTTCGATGGGTGGAGTCCATGAACACTGAAAAACATAAAGGCAGCAATATTCGCATTCCTGTCTCCAGCTGAATTCATACTTTGAAGCTGTATCTGTCGCAGTCTCAGAGAAATCATTTTGACACTAGTCGTAGCCTACGGCAAAAGAAATTCCAATAATTTCTTCTCTGTGTTTCTAAATATGCACCCCAGACAGTTGATACAGATTAACAATCAATGTTACTTGTTGGATTAGTGTGTTTTTAATGTTTCACTTCGCCACAAAGTTTAACTTTGATCGACAAATGCGTCGAACGTAACACTTGGTGTAGTCCTAATATAACGTGCGATTTTTTCGGGAAAGGAAAAGAATGTAATGATGTATTTTCAACCTTGGGAGACATGAAAGGTAGTACCCATTGTCACATTCGTCACGAAGAGCAGTCAGAATTTATAGGGACGGTTATGTATGTATTACCTATTGACTTACAATCACATCATCTGACACATGATGGAAGATCACCATCACCGTTCCCACAATAGGAGTATTATGCCGCTGTCAATACCATGACTGTTTCGATTCACGTATCTCTTGTCTCCAATATAAAACAAATATAGAAAGCCTCCGTCTGATTGAGGAAACTGATCTACTTTGCCTAATCTTACATTTATCATCATAATAGGATTCTGGAAGGGGAATATCACCTACGCAATATCAAATTGGGTGATACATGTTCTGCCATTTGACCCCATAACGGGGTATTGGCTTCATGGTGGGTATATAATTTAATGGCAGTTTCACATTTAGTTATTACTTTCATTTACATTCGCTTGTCACAGGAGTAAAGCCCAGAGGAATAAGTCAACAATTCATATTTGACAGTCAGGCAATAACACACTGTTTGAATCTCAATGGTACATTTAAGCTGCGTATCACGGTAACAGCATAATGCACATTGTTACTGTTCCATTGCTACTCAAAATTCTAATTAAAGATTTAAGTGAGATATTTGCAGTCGATTTACCCTGCCTTCATTTCATCGAACAATGAAACTCATAATTATGTAACGATTTCAAGGTTAATATCAAATTGACATAAAAAGCAAATTGAAGCATCAATAGTCCTTCTGGACAATGATTTCATGAAAAAGGTTTGGTTGAAGTTGAATTTTGATCGAACGCCTTTAAACGAAACAATGAAAAGTCACATGTCTGTGACCCGATTAACGTTTGGTGGAGAATTGAAACCTCCTAGGCTCATGTTCTGTTGCTTTTTTACATCAGACTTTGTTTCCGGGCTCGAAGGAATGAAAATAAAGTTTGTTTCAAAGTAATGCTGATCTAAGGAAGAAAAAGTCCTCAGGTTTGACACCTAAATTTATCACTAGAATCACTGCTGAATTCGTTTAAACATTCAGTTTGATTCAAGGCCTGTGTGCCATGTCCATACTTCTTCCAATCTTGACGAGCCATACATATTGATTAGCTGATGCGATAAAAAGCCCAGAAGCAGTAATTAAGCACTGCCATCGACAGTTAATCCTTACATATGTGCCTAAATACTGAACCGCCAAGATGAGAATTTCACACATTGCCAAAGGATTATCCCGCTGATGTCTCTCAGTAGCTTAACGTTTGCCGTGGGCAATATGTTCTGCGCTGCCCTTACGATTCAAGAGGCCGTTAGTGTTTGCTCCATAGGTGCGCCTGACAGTATTATGTCAATGGAAAAACATTTACAGCTTGAAACATCGTTTCTGTAATTCCGAGTAAGTAGTATTGCGCCTCAGATGAGCGTTGTTACGTGATGCACAACCTCCGTTCAATGGCCTATTCGGCTAATCTCTTGTCACATTATCACCTCGGTGGCCTAGTTTTCAACACAATTACGTGAAGCGTTTTGACGTGAAACAAACTTTGTTGTTCGTTCATGCATACGTTAAGATCTCTAACACGGAATAACGAAGTTTCAATCTAACGACCCATACATGCTTGAACTTTTATGCTGACCAGAAGGAGAAATCATCTTAGTTATGGCTATCGATCGTGTTCACTCGTCCTAAATAAGCCATTTAGTTTTACAAGCTGCTTCAAGCGTGTGTACATCATTGCACAACTATCATCACTGCAGTGTACAATCTTTGTGTTCCCACTGAATCATATTTCAAGTCTCTCAGCTTCGTCGATAAGTGTCACGCCAAAGGTCTACGATGTGTTTGGTTAGAGCTGGTACTTAAGAGCAAAGAATGACCGGAGGTTGCAGCTGTAACGAACAATTTACAGTGAGTGGAAATCCGTGTTACCTAACACCAATTCCCTAAACTGTCCACCAAATTTAAAAAGACGTAAACAACAGTTTGCTAACACGATAATTAATTCTAAACATGACATCACTTGTTGCTTATGTAAGAAATTGTATGTCACTTCAAAACAATTGAAGCAGCATGGCCATACTATTGACACATCAACAAAATAAGATTAACGAACTGACAATAAAGAAAGGGTTGCTTCCCTGAAACACCTTTACCAATTACTGCGTGAAATGCCTTTGTCCATCTAAAAGTCTGTTCTTCTCTGGCTTTAAATAGCTCTTTTGTAGAAGTCATAAAATAGAGAAACCTTTGGTAGAAGATAAATTCGTTGATGAAATATAATCATGCAATCGGGAGATCTGAGAGCTCTATTGAAATTCAGGCACCATGTTATTGGTATGTAGTGACTATCCATAGGCTGACTGATTCCGCGGAGATTTATCTATAATACACAGCACAAGAAGACCTGCTTTTAGATTTATTGCAGTGTAGTGTAGGAAAATAGGCGGTTCCGCTTTAAACGTTTCGATCTGATCATTTCTATTCGAATCAATGCTAACCATCTCCAACATAGAGCCTAGATCTCCTTAATATAAAATGATTTGAACTACATCTTGGACAAATTGGGTAATATTGCTGAAAGAAGTGTTGCTGTGACTGAGCATGCTGGTCATATTGAACTGTCACAGTTTGTGTCTTCATTCTACGTCACCGACGACAAAATATGTGACCAGCTTGAACGATAATCCACACAAAACAATGATAACAACAATGACTACAAACAATGCAAAGATCATGATAAATAGGATTTGGTTGGTATTTAAAAAACACGGTTTAAAAAGGAGACCCAAAGAAAGATTTATTGAGCTAGATGTTCATATTATGTGATATATCTTTTCGTCCTGAAGCAGTAACTAAGTCAATCATCATAAATGTTTCCATACAATATTGAACCAACAGGATGAGGATCTCACACGGTGCTGGAAGATTAACTGTTAACTGCTGATGTCAATGCACAGCTTAACAAGTAGCTGGAGGCTTACACAAGGCAAGTGATGAAACTGAAAGTTTTTCGTTCACTTTTATCTGATGAGTTGTCCTTTGAAGATCCTGTCACGAGGTTCCACATATCGAACTGTCTGTAGAATGGATTAGACATCATAACTAGTAAGAGTCTAAGTATTTAAAAAACTGTAATCTATTAATAAACGAGTTACCTCTGACTGGGGGACCAAAATGCCCTCACATGATGTGAGTGAGGGTGTTACTTTCAGGACTCAAATCTAAAAATTCTCCTCGAGAAGTTTCAATTTGGGTGGGGTACTTTTGGGACTCAAATAAAAGTCAAGTTTCTGTGAGAAGTTTCAATTTGTTGGGGAGGAATCTGGACTCAAGCTGAACCTCCCCATCCCTGCAATTGTTGAATCAAGGAAGTGTTGCAACAAAAATATGTCTGGTCCCGCCAACTGGTAAAACAAGATTGCGAGGGCATAAAAACTTGATGACAGTGATTGAAAGAGACTTTTCCTCACCTCAAGGAAATGTTTCCTGTTTATAAGTAACTTTACAAAGTAAAATTTCAACAGACTTTCGTATGAAATTGAGAAGCAAGTGTAACAAGTTATGTGAAACACTAGAATACTCACAAAATTGGCTAAAACTCCGCACAAACAGAAACATTTTCTTTGTACACTTTTCATCTCAACGCAATTACTTCTGTTAGATGTCATTATTTATCTTTAATTTTTTATTATTTCTTTCAAGTAAAATGGGCTGAAAAATAAAGAATTTCCTGTAATTTTCTTCCAGTGTTATTTTAAAAGCAGCTTATTTTTCAAAACTTTGCAGAGTACGATTAAGGCCTTTCAACTTTATTGAAGAGCAAACAGCATGTGTTAGGACTACATCATTAATATTTCAGAGGGCGCACTCTAATGTTTCACATCATTTACAATTACTGTGGTTAATTTTCTGTGATTATTATCGCCACAATATCCAATGATTCCTGTTAAAATGGTAATATGACGAAGGTTGTGCCCAACTGGTGACCATGCATGCGCCGGACATAGCTATTAGCACGCGATACTTTGATGAGTCCATTGATTTGCAAATTTGACGCAGACCACTGTCGAGTGCATACTGACGTATTACCATCGCCTTTCAGAATTGCATTGCCTTCATGCGGATTTCTATGGCAAATTTGGATCTTATTTCCTTTTCTATCATCAAAATGATCATTTCTAAGTAGATACCTGGATTCCAAGTAATTTCAAGCAATTTGTGGGTACCCCATGTAAATTTGTATTATTTTACGAGAGGTACCCGGGACCCTGTTCCTGTCTGAGTCTGTGTTAACTGAGTCATGATTGTGTCATGGTTCTGTTATAATTATTTCTTTAATTATTGAAAGAAATAAAAAAATGTTGCATTAATATTTGTAGTTAGGGTATATATATACCAAATGTTTGATCAAATATCAGTTTTACAAAGGAAAAGTTGTGAAAAGTTGCAAATTCATTATGAAAAGTTGCAAATTTGCCCACAATGATGTGCTAGGGGGGTATCCGCTATGCACAAGTGTGCATACCCCCCCCCGGGCAAATTTGCAATTTTTCACAACTTTTCCTTTGTAAAACTGATATTTGATCAAACATTTAGTATATATATACCCTAGCTACAAATATTAATGCAACATTTTTTTATTTCTTTCAATAATTAAAGAAATATTTGAGACATAATTGTAACAGAAACATAACACAGACACATAACTATGACTCAGACTCAGACACGAAAAGGGTGTCAGGTAACACTTGTTCAAAGTGAAGACAGTATGTATACAATACACGTACTTTCTTTTAAAGTAGTAGACAAGTTTGTTTTATGGATATTTATGTGTTTGAGTTATGACTCAAACATGACTCAAACTGAATTTTTAAAACCATGACTGAAACTCAAATACATATAGAAAGGTCACTCATTCTGACTGAATTTACAATGGTGGTCCATGAGAAAATATATTTGGAAGTATAAATAAACAACCAAAAATCGTATTAAATATTGAACAATTGTATTTATTGGGTGGGATTTTTCCATCTCTCAATCTAGTAAGAACTACTGAGACTAGTCAAGATCTGTATTTGGGGGGGGGGGTAAAGTATCATTTGTGCCAGGTTGGGGTAACCTGGCACTTTTTGGCACTCAGTTTTGGTACACAGTCAGCACAGGGTATTTCACAGTAGTCTCTCAAGGAGACTAACAAGAAAGTCGCTGTGTGCCCGTAAGAGGCACTCATTGCATAGCAGCAGTCAGTCATTTGTAGCCACCCAACCCG
>JBCAUG010239803.1:0-18617 GCA_038406175.1 Haplosyllis leylae
ACTTCTTGTGGTAGTTACAGGTTCATCATAAGATCATAAAAACATGCCTGGTCAGGCTGGTGAGTACCTTAAGTATCAGGTGTGCCTACGGGTGGCATGCCCTAGCAGAGGGCGCTTAGTGGGTAGGTCACTCAACCGTGACTATTGTCCACTTCGGTCACTTATTGTGGTCGGGACTTATGGATACTCGGTAATTAATTATTGGTTGCGCGGTTCACTTAGTACGTTCGTATTCTGGCTATGACAGTTGGCTCAAAATCCTGTTCCCCCTGCGAATGATATTGAGCATATGTCTCGTAGTGGTCACACAGGTACTTCATAACTAGCTGCGTAACATTTTCAATTGAAATGTTTTCATTGAAGTTGATTTCCAGTACTTTGATAATAGCTTCAAAGAAGCAGAAACCATTATTGGGAACAGTTGTGACTTCCATATTCAACTTGTCTTTCAAGTACTTTTTTATGTTTACCCACAAGTAGGGGAGTATTATGTGTTTACAAGAAAATTTCAAGACAAATAGGTTCCCCCAAAATATTTAAAGACATTGAAGAGATGGGTTATATTGTTTAGGATATGTTTACATGTTTGGATCAGTACAGGTGGAAACATGTGTAGATGGGAAACTTTGTTACAACTATTGGAACAAGTTTGTAACAAATTTCTTAAAACACTGCAGAATATTTAATTGTATATATCCAAGTACAAATCAAGAGATGTTTTAAGATACAATTGATGAAACTATTTTTTGACAATGAATATAATGCACATTACCAAGGTAACTAATCTTTTTACTGTTTTCTTCACAAGGCCTTTGTTGAGGGCCCTATTCTTCCTTCTTTTCTTGTCAGCTAGCTCTGCTAACATTGCTTTTTTTACCTTTTTATCTAGTTTGAGGTGATTCTCAAGAAATTTGGATTTTTTCTCAAATTCAGAGATTTTGTTACAAACAACTTTTCTGCCAGAATCCATTTTGGTGAGAAGTGTGGTGAAATAATGTGAGGTCATCCTGCATAATTAGGGGTGATCTAGATTTCTTGGGGAACAAAGTCTTAGTAAGGGTAATGTTCATATTTTCATTACCAGCCCTTATCAGTCTTATGAAAATATTCAGTGCTCTAGAAAACCAGCTTGGTGGTTTTTTCATTTAGACACTTAAATTCAAGCTGAATGTATTATTTTGGATACCTGGCAGTATCTTGTGTATTTGGATATTCATCTGTGTCTTTTGGGGTGGGGGTGGGCCATTCGTCTTTTTTTGTTGAAATTTACTTCGCTTTGGTGTTGGAACTGCAGGAGATGGAATAGTTGGCATTTTGTCCATTGCATCGCTCTCCTGGATGTCCGGTAGTTGGTTAGGAAGCAACCCAAAAGAGTCCGGGGATTCAACATCTTAAATTTTTTAAAAAAATAACTTTTAAAAAAATAAGGCATCGGTATGCAGATTACCCATTATGGGCGAAGATTATGTTTTATGCATATTATCGGTGTGAAGACTACGAATAAATTGCGAAGATGACGTTTTTACCGTACTTTTGCCTAAAAATGTTGGCAAATGGAATATTTGGTTGTTTTGTACTGTGTTTATCAGATATTGTTTAAGTTCTTTTAGTCAGATTTCTTTAAAGAATATGTGCTTTTTATATATTTGGAATATTATCTTGACAAGTTTTAAATGTTACATACCTGAAGACTCTGGTACAACTATTATGCAATCGTCTTCATCATCAACTTGTTGATTATCTGAAACACTTTGGGCTTGAGTTTCAGGAACATGTATAATGGGGTGGGGGGAGGAATGCCCCTGACCATGGGGCTGGGCATTTTGTTCAGCATGAACATCAACTTCTATGTCTTTTTTTTCACAGACAAAAACCACAGATGTTTGGCTGTCTGTTATTGTGTCAGACATTTTTAAATTAAGAGTTTTAGAGAACATAAATCAAAATTTGATGTCTTGGAAAAAATCCAAAAAATGGTGGACATTAAGTCTGCAGTAATTGGGACAGTACCTATTTCTTTTTGGGTTTAAAAAGGGGTGGACTAATAGACTAATATATGTAAAAAAATGGATATTTTTTTAGTGTATTTATGATACTGTAGTAGCCTTTATTGATAGGAAATATAGTGTATTACATTGATATTTCCCTAGGTACTCATGTCACATGACTGGATAGTTGACCTCTTTGACCAGGTAATGTAACATGAGTATCTAGGCTTGTGTGCCATTTGCAGGGCCTGCCCCTGCTGGTAGTTTTATTGCAGGAAGTGTTTGTTTACAAACTTTTTCACGGTGCAGATGATGCTTTTCGGGTGAAGATTACAAAAAACTCACATATTTTGTCGATTTTTCTAACTAAAAAGACTTGTTTTTTAAATATTTAGATGTTTTATTGATGTCCTGTACATAATAACATGCAAAAAAGTCACAAATATTTAAGAAATTTGAGTTTTGTTGTAACTGATTAAACTGAACTGAACAGACTGAACAGACTAAACTTATACTGAAACTGAAGGATTTGACACACTTGTGTAAACGGTAACTTCCGTAAGAAACACAAGCTTTATTTTTTCCCAGCAAAGCGATAAATTCCATTACATGCTAGATGCTGTCCAAAAATTAAAATTACTTTGCACTTGAGATTGGAGACGACAGTCTACAGACACGGCATATATACCTACGTCTTTCTCCTGGACTCAGTTATTGGAAATAGATTTGGTCTCAAAATAAGCTATCTTGAAGATTTTACACAGTCCATCCAATTACCAGACTGCCAGTCTGAAGAGATTAATGGAACTATTTGTGCCGAAAAAATATGTTCAATTCGAAGATAATTTTATCGCGAGGAAGAGGAGTAGACAAGCAAGGCAACTTCTAATATATTTCACATAATTAAAACGTATTGAATAAAATAATTATGCCTTTCAACAAACGTTACTTACTGTTTTTTAAGATAAAATTGTGCCATATCGGACATGGAAAGAAAAGTACATTGGACTATATGGATTCTCTCATGTCAACCTGCTCTATCTCTCTTGCTTAGTATGTATTCCTGTACTGGTTGTCAACCAAGACTTATATCAGTAGAAAGTTGTTTTCAGTATTTATGGTGGTGATATTTCAGACTTAAGGTAGGAGCTAAAAACACGCAACTGACTAAATGGAGCTGGAGCAAATCTGAAGGGAATTTGGTGGAGCTTTTTCATTACAATTTGATAGTGGTCAGGCAGTTCCAAAAATGCCGTCAATACAATCAAGAAAATATCAGCAGTAAGTTTGATATTTTGTAAAAATGCCATCCAAAATATTGTTCTGTTTTACAAACATTCTTTTGAATATAAACAACATGGTGTGTTACCACTGTTGTCGCTTTCATGTGTTTAACCAGACACATAAACCTTGCAGGTACGATGTTGGAAAAACAGAACATACTCTCTTCAGTGTAACGGCTTATTAAATTGTACTTACCTGTGTTTAAAATGTGAACTCGCATCTATCCCATGAGGTTTTTGTGAAAGAGATCCTCTGCTACTCTAATCCAAAGCGTAATGAATGGACAATTCATAACAGTATCTTCTTCACCTGTGGTTGATCATTGTCGCTGCTAAAATACAAAGAATGCCAAAGTGAGGAGCGTCCAACAAATTAATTGTTGCAACAGATGAACTAATCGTATTAGTACCTGTTTTGTTGACGTTAATCTAGACACTGTTAGGACATTACAGGTAGCACGGATTCCTTTACTGATTACATTATTTTCATTTTTCTAACTGAGGTAGTCCTGTGACTACTATTTTGCCTTTCCTCATCTATGTCTCTCGATCAACTGATCCTGGGACCGAACGTACACGCAGAAATAACAGCCCCTGGAAACCTCTTCTTATATTTGACATCAACTAAAGACAATCAGCACTGATTACCTGCTTTCATTTGGCTATTGTTTCGCGGAGCTTTCTCCAGTACAGTTTATCTTGCGGGAAACCGTAGCCAAGAACGAAACAGAACCGTTTACTGGTTTGATTGTTAAAACGTTGACCGGTGTGCCATTGTATTCCAATTTAGATCTCGTTTTGTAGAGCAATTTTAAACATCAGATCTTACGCAATCAAGAAAATTTTAGCAGTAATTTTTCAGACCAAATTATTTTATGATGACTATTCAGTATTTTTTTCTGAGTTTTATCCATCCATTTCAACACGGCATGTTCAGACCTCCAGTTGATTGAATAGCAGTATCTGTAGAAACATCTACAGGAAGGTATTTAACATCATACCAAAAAAACGTTCATGTTGCCATTCTTATCTTAGATTTCCCAACGACTCCAACGAACGGGTTGTATTCAAATGTAACGAATGACTGTGTCCGGTGCAAACTAGTTGAAAATAGTTGAAATGTGTGACATTTGTTCAAGCTGGCATTTACAATATTTATTAATTGCACCAAAAATATATGTTTGTTTCAGTTTCAAATATGTAAAATGTTACTTCTAAATGTGAGATGGCCAAGTAAATACCCATTTCAACTATTTTCAACCAGCAGGCATGAAGTCATCAGCATCTGGCAAACAAAGTCATCCCTTCCATTTGAATATAATCCATGTCATATGTCAGTAGCGGATCAAGTGGGGCAGCGGTAGGCTGGCGACTGCTCCTGCAGAAATATGTCATAAAATGATGGCTGCCAAAATCGGTCGAACAGATTGAATATTTCTGGGCCTCACATTTGACTTTAACCCCCCCCCCCACGTCAGGTTTCTAAATTCGCTACTTTATCTACACTTGTGCGACGTCCCTTAAAAAACCAACTTTCCACAAAATGAGGAAAAACAAGTGAGAAAATAATGAAGACTGTTCAGATGTTCTGCCTAAAAGTGTAAAGGAATTTCAAAAGAAGCAGCGATAAACAGCCAGGACGACCAGCTGCGTTTACAGCAAAAATACAGTGATTGGTTTTAATGAGAGTACCCTGTATTACCATCTAGAGGACCTGATTGCATATTGCTCCTTTGCGGTGGTTGATTAACAACGATTCGCTACCTCTTCAACCCAAAAATCAGCTTCGCTTCTAATCAACAACCCGACCGATCATTTAACAAACCAAACGAATGCTAACACATAAATCATGTCAACAAACAATGTGATTAATCTCCATTGTCAACGCCGAAAGTAAATTAATAATGTATCTCTCGAAAGATACTTCTTTCAACTGCTTAACTGAAACAGGGTAGAGGGCACATAGTGATCATGGCCTGTTTTACTTACCAATAATTGGATAATATATTAAATTGTGCTGATAACCTATTGACACGTTCACAAATTATTCACAAAGCTGTGAGGAAAGGATCCCCTACTTCGCACTCAGAGGATGAAATAGTGGAAGACAGAAAAAGGTAAGTCTCTTTGGCCCAAAAACTGAGTAATTAATACATGATTGTTCATGTGTAAAGCGTAGAATAACACTTTCTTGGCAACCTTGTACCTGCAGTAAACAAACGTAAGTTCCAAGTGGAACATGAAATATCTTAAATAACACTTGGCCGCATAGTATACTAAACTAACACCTTTTTGTATTTAACATGGATAATTATCATACAACAGCTGTTATTATTACTAATTATTCTTTTGAAAAATCTATTTTGTTTTGAGGAGCCTTTGGCGAAATTAGTACGGGTAGCTATGACATGTTGGACGCCATTTGGTTTTATTGACAATTTCTTTGTTTCAAATTTTGCATAAACAATTCACATCAATTTTTTAACAGTCAATGCGAAAACATTTCTGTATTTGTTAGATTGTTCATGATGTCCACACAGTGATGGAGTAACGAACACTTGCTAGTTATCCATCTGTTCCAAGATGAATGAGATAAACAAATAGAATGGACAGATGAGCCAAAGTACCATTCCTCACTTTGTCGCGTAGTACTGAAGGACAAATAGTCTACAAAGAAATACCACAAAGAGCAATCCAAGGAAATGCAATTCGTAAACCATGTTATGTTGTCAATGTAACAAGGTGGAATTTTGACCTGGCCACCCTGATTTTAGATGTAAAGTCAAGGCCAGTGGCAACAAGTTCCTAATTCCCCACTGTCCGTTGTAATTTCTCATCAATATCTAATTACTCAAGCCTTGTGGCAGTGAACGTTACTAGAGGTAATACTACATGATTCAGATGCATTAGCTAGTTTATGAAGAAGATGACAGTCCTTGTATCCCTTAAAGTTGGAAAAAAACATTTTGCAAACATTTATTTTGAATTGGCACAAAAATTAAAAGTACCTAAAAACCTTTAATCTCAACTTGAAGTAAGTTCCCTGGAAATTAGTTTTTGTGTTGTACCAAAATTGCCAAGTGCGTCTGTTTTATTTTACAATTGTAACCAGTTTTCCAAGGTATGTACATTACTTTTCTGGTGATTTGCCCCGTTATTATTAGCAAATGACATTTATTTGAGTTTTTCACGATTGGTGTCTCTGTCAGATTATCTGACAGATATTTACACAGGGAAGAGCAAAAAAAATCGTCAACAAATTCCCCCAGTGGGGTTTAAAACCAGGACCTCTGGACCATCAGGCCAATGCCTTACCAATTGAGCTAAGTCAACATTCAGTTGCCAGCCTGAATCTTCATGGCCTTTATAAAGTCATGCTCTATTGATTCTAGAAATGAACAAAGTCCAACATATGAAGTGGTGCATGAAGCAAACAAAGCTCACTTCAGAAACCTCCTGCCCAACAGATTCCTGTCCAGTTCAGTTGGTAAGGCATTAGCCTGAGGATCCGGAGGTCCTGGTTTCAAACCCCTCTGGGTGCAATTTTTGTCAATTTTTTTTTTTTTTTTTTGCTCTTCCCTGTGTGTGCAAAGATCTGTCAGATAATCTGACAGAAACGCCTATCGTGAAAAACTCAATTGTTCATGAAAATGCTTTTAATGAATAGAGTGTTAATTGACGGGTCAGTTAACTCGTGTCAGGAGGCGTAACCGTAAAAAAATCGATAATGGGAAGTTCAGTACGAGAAATGAAAAACAAAACTTGCATCTGGAGTGATCCACAAACATGAATCCTGGAGTTCGTTCTTTTTCACAAGATCCTTCCGCTAAAAAGTATATTCTTTGCTTACTAATACTTGACATCGTCTCTTCAAACACAGTGCCACAACTGTCAATGATCAAATCTTTGGACTCAAAACAAGTACCAGTTACGCAATTCTATACCTCTAGAACTGCATGTCCAGTAAGGGAGAAGCCCAGGCCTATTACTATGACCTTTTGAATGAATAACAAATGGTCTGTTCTAAATATGTACTGGAATCGACACCGGTGTGTCATTACAATATGATTTTATGGCCAACTTGTAATCATATTGTTTTCAAACCATATTGAACTTTAAAATTAAACTGTCGGCTGTAGCTTCTGATGAACTTTTTTTTTCGGAAAACGTTTGCTCTGTGCAAAGATTATACTTCGATTTGTACCATGACTGGATTCTTTCGTTGTTATCGGAATAATTAGAGGCTAATTACAGTGGTAAGTTCCGTGATTTAGACCTATGGATAAATCTAATTGATGCAGTAACAAGAATTCCCACGTGTTTTCATTTTTAACATTCTCCGAACCCAGCAACGTTAAGTTCCCTATGAAAGGTATCCCAAGCCTACATTTTGAGTTGAAAGCTACTTCGCATTGATATGCTCGATCATAGCCAAGACTCGGTGCAAACCTGACATTCTTTTCTTGATCTTTCAGTTGGAGTTGATAAATAACCACTAATTAATCGAAGAGTACAATATCAAAAACATGATACCAATACATACTTTCACATACAGCCAAATAAGTATCAAACAACCACATTCTGTGCTCTTAGGCGAAAAAAATTGTATCAAGGTACAGTATGTTCTGATTGAGTCAATCCTGAAAAGACATGAGCAGCAACGTTAATTCTTCAACAACAAATGTAAGTCTGTGAAACACTTCCGCTCAAATTTCTGATTTTAAACCTAAATAACATAAATGTGCAACCTGGGGCGAAAAATTCTGCGGATCGATCAAGAATCCTCTTACCGTTAGCACCCTAACGATTTCGTGTGTGATTTATCAGTACAGATACTCACTAATATCCAAATCTCCACTTCGAATCCTAGGATTAATAGTCCAAGGTAAAAATACTTTATAATTACCAAACCTAGCTGGACGATGGATCCGTAGATGTGTGACTAGTCAGACTGAGACAGTTCATGGTGCTGCTGCTTCTATCTACACGACATCTGAGCAGCTGTATTGTTCGCCAACAGCATCGACAGTCCCCGTTCCTGCACTGTCCACTTTAATTCATTTAGATCCAAGTGGTGAAGTTGTGTAACGTAAGTGTTCTCCGGATGTGTTAATGTGATCCCAAAGGAAAAGAATTATTTTTCAATTGAAATATGATAATTTCACTCACCACGAAGATATATCAAATGGACTACGAGTGTTCATGTTTCTTTTGCGGAAACCATAGTTGCATCTAGTACATTACTATCTATGTCCATGAAATACTAGTTTCACAATTACAACTGTTCTCAAAGGCACCCGTAAACTTCACTGGCATTTGTCAATCCTCTCTTGAAAAGTTCCTTAATCGGTAAGCTCATCGCGCAGGACCTCCGAATGGTGATTTACACTCGCATGGAACTCCTCACTAATTTGTCATAGATCTATATATTAACTCAATACAATATCACCAGGGAAAAATAGTAATATACAATCGCTAAATAAATGTGCAGATTTTTCTACTGAGTTCTAATGGACAGCTTCATCAATGACAATAATACTCCTTGGCCTCAGAGAGACCCGCAGGAAGGTATTATTGGTGTATAACATGCAATGTTAAAAGCTCTTTGATGCTACAATAGGCATGCACTAATACCTGGAATTTCTTTATAACTACGTCTCGTCTCCTCAATCATAAATTCAAAATATTGGACAAAATCCCACACGTTTCTTGTTGTTGCAATGCGGTAACTGAAGACTTCATACAATTTTCACATGCCACAACAGATCTGTGTGTGATTCCTCAAGATACGATTCCACACAATAAAACATCTGAAACCATGGATCATTTACATGTAAGCCGACAAGAAAGTCCTGGATTTGTCTGAAAAGGATAATTGGGTACATAATATTGCGAGAATCTTTCTGCTCAATATGCATCGAAAGTGAAAATGTCCACGAGTTGTTATCAACAAACGGAGTCAAATGCGTCAAATACCTTGTGAATTGAAGCACGATACTCAATTGTATTTTCGTTTTCAAATCTAATACCGTATACAGTATGAAAATCGAAAATATTTAAATATTTGACTTAACCGCTGCGCTAAAAAAACAACAACACAAGTCAACAGCTCAGCTGGTGACAGGCTCTAGTCTTACAGTTAATCAGCATGCAATACTAGAATTCTCCCAGGACACAAATAAAGGAAGAGCACCATCTTTCGTACAAATTCAGCAAAGCTAGATAGAGTCTCAGTAGTATATAAACCCTTTTGGGACAGCTATCAAACCATGCATATGTTAGGAATCAAGTAACATGTCCAAATATTTGAGTTTCCTTCCAGCTTCCTGTGCAGTACAATAGGTTAATATGTTTACAAATATGTCACGTTTGATCGGGCTTTCCTTCCAATATGCTGATCCCTTAAGACTAAAGGGCTCAGACCTCACTGCAAAGTGATGAATGTAGCTTGGCACCAATTACCCTTGCATGAGACCCGTCAGGCTGTTTTATGAATATCTAACCACTTCAATTCCCCTGCGATCGTTTCTCATGCTTATTTGTAAACCAGGAAGGGTATGAATCTTTGAAATTGGTCTGGAGAACGTGAACAATAAATCATGCTGTTAATCGTTGTCGAAATTATAATTCCAACTCATATGTGGAATCAACTGATATTTTCATTGTGATTTCGTAATCACCAGAGGCAGTAAACCGTTGGTGTTGCAATTCTCATGCTTTTCCAGGTTCCGAAACTGCGAAAAAGACCACTCAACAATTTTATATTGGGAAGGTAAAATTTAACCTTTGGCATTCAGAAACTAGACAACATCTGGCAACTGATTTTTTGAAAATATTTGAGTTTTTTCAATTCGTCAAAATGTTAACTATCATCCAAAACTTTGGTGAGGATTGAACCAGGTTTTGAGTGGTTATGACTTAATAAATTAGTCAAATTTGTCAAAATTTTCTTTGGTATTAAAGACTTTTAAGGTAGCTTTCATTCATCATCGGAAGTGTTTATTTTTACCGCCCGCGCACGAAGTACGACGGGAAGGTAATGTTTTCAGTTTGTCTGTCTGTTCACCAGGATGGGGTGGGGGTACCCTAGTATCTGGTCCCAGATCACTTTTGGGGGTTGAGGTACCCCTGTCTTTAGTCCCAGGTCACTTCTGGGGATGAGAGTGGGTGTACCCCAGTCTGTGGTCCCAGGTCCTTCATTAGGGGTACCCCAGGTCCCTTTGGGGTAGGGGAGCCCCAGCCAGGACTGCAGTACCCCTCACCCCACCCTTTCCCTCAGCCAGGACAGGGGTACCCTCACCCCTAACTACTAAATAAAGTCAGTTATGACTTGTATCTTTCCCAGATTGGCCAATTTGATTTTAATTTGTATAATCTTAGATTTTAATTTAATTACTAGAAATGAATCTTAGATTTTAAATTAATTACTAGAAATGAACACCAGCAAAGATTGGTGGCCAGGACTGGGGTACCCCCCACTGGCCAGGACTGGGGTACCCTCCTGGCCAGGACTGAGGTACCCCCCAACTGGGGTACCTCCCCCAGCTGGGAAACCCCCCAGCTGGGGTACCCCCTGCCAGGACTGGGGTACCCCCATCCCCCAGGATGGGGTACCCCCCAGGACTGGGGTACCCCCTGGGATAGGACAGCAGAGTGAGCACTTGCTATGCCGTGGTTGGTATGCCTCTTGCGTTCATGCAGGAGGGCTTTCTTTTGGTAGATTATTTGACTATTGCTCTGCAACAAGAAACTGTCTTCAAAAAGAGTTGTATCAAACAGTGTTGCTTAATTCTCTTTGCTCGCAAGCATCACTAATTATGTCCAGATACAGTGGAGGATACCCCAGTCCTGGCCAGGGGGTACACCAGTCCTCACTGGGGGGTACCCCAGTCCTGGCCGGGGGGAGGATACCCCCTGGCTGGACCTGGCTTGGGTACCCCCCAGCTGTACCTTGCTCAGGTACCCCTCCCCTGGCTGGACCTGACTCAGGTACCCCCACCCGGCTGGACCTGGCTTGGGTAACCCCCCACTGTTAACAGACAAACACCTGTGAAAACAATACCTTACCGTCGTACTACGTACGCGGTCGGTAAAAACTTAATTGACATCTCATGAACCATTTAAATTCTTAATACAGTGCAACCAAAACCATGTTTTAGTAAATCTAAGCGGATAGCACATACACAGCTCACAGATGTGTGACTAGATCTTGTCGGACTGAGACACCTCATCCAGAGGGTTATGTGCCAACAGCATCGACAGACACCAGTTCTACACTGTCCACTCTAATTCTCTATCTCTGCGTAATTACTCAATTCCTGGTGTTATTCAGCCACGTTAACCTTGACTTTAATTCGATTTTCTAACATCTGCTCTCCAACCAAGGTCTTTTTCTGGGTCCATCTCAAAAAGACCAAGGATAAGATCTAATTTTTTTAAAGCAATGGTTGTTTGTAACTTCACACCAAAGCAGTGATTTTCTTCAAAAAAGAAATGCGTGATATATCATTAGAGGCACTTGTCTGATTCTTCAATTAATTTTATTCTTAAAAGTTTCTATACTTTAATATTTACGACTCCTACTTTGTTTTCTGTTTTTTTGATGGTGACATTTACCATCGCAGCCCACCATGCAGAGCATCCCACGGTTTGATAAATGATGTTCGCTGATATGTCAAGTTTGATCACAATCCAGTGCAATACGGTAATCCTAAGGACTAAGAGCTCTGGACCTTGCTACTGCAAAGTAATGAATATACTTAGGTACCAAAATCGCCCGAGCTTTTAAGTCTTCGGAATGTTACATGAATATATGTCGTGCTGCCACGACTCCGTCTCCGTTTCCCGTAGAGCTGAGAGGTGGTCTCCTTGTGAAACCAGCCTCACCTCGGTGGAGGTGGGGTTAGTGTACTTGGGGCCTCCTCTGGAGGTCCCTCCAGGAAAAGTCAAGGCCTGCTTCCTAGGTCCTTAATGGCTATCGTATGATCATCCGCGTAATGTGATGGATGCATCCGGACAAAGTTAGTAATGCCTCGCACCCTTCTTGGCCTCTTGCCAAGAAGGCACACCTTGATGATTATTGACCAATCAGTGCCCCGGAATGCGTTCCCGCCATGTCACTGCAGAACATTCCTTCACTAGATGTTGATGATGTCATCCTTGCCATATAAAAGGAGGCATACATCTGAACTCTGGGCACTTTGCTCTGATCCTTTGTGGTGAAAGCATCACTGAGGGTCTTGAGTCTTAGTTCTGCAAGAAATGGAGCCTTCTTGGTCCTGTGGCTGCTTCAATCTGAAGTAAGGCTTTATTATTCTTTACTCTGCATCTCTTTAGCGCTTAATCTGCACCAGCTACCACAGAGCCCATATACTGCCACCGGCCTTCTCGGCAGGAGGGTTTTCAGTAGTCTACTCGACGTGGCCGTTGGCTCCTAGTGAGGCATGAGTATTTGTCTGTGCAATCGGAGGTGGCCCTCCTACACCCCTGGTTGCATAACATATATACACGAGTTAGAAACCAGGCAATGACGAAAACATATTTGAGGACAAAAATCACACTCAGAGGAGTGTTCTTGTCTATTTGATGAGAGGAAGTGCCAGAAAAATGTAGATATTGTTTAAGTTTATTCCAAATTTTCTGCACAAGTGCTCAGGGAAATTTCTCCTCTCCGTAAAGAAGTCGTAAATCTCATAATGAAATGAGGTTGAATAGAAAAAGAGAAACGCTCAACAGGTTACCGACGTACAAAATTTGTACAACACTGTCATGTTGGGTTTTGGTATAGATCAATCAATTCATGAATACTTGTTAACAAATGATCACAAAATATGTAGCGCTTATTTTTACATTTGCGACTGTAAGTAGAAGTCACCGTGCAAACACTGAAAAGGCATGAACTCACGTTCAGGCAATTTTGTGCAACCCTGCCATTCTTCGTCACTGGCTGACCGAATCAATTCCCACACACCCCACAAATCGAATACCAACATAGACAAAATCCCCATTAAAGTCCCATTACTTACCCAAGATAAACAGAAGAAATGTATTAATTCCAATGTACGCTGCATGTTTAAGGAAGGACTGAGAGAAGACAGTTTGTTGCCAGAGTGACACTCCAGACTCGCTGTCCGCTGTTTTATATCAGACCCATGTACCAAAGCTGTTAGCCTGCAGCACTACCAAGCCCCATCCAAACACAGTCTGCACTATTTACATCAATATCTAATTTACTCAAACCTTTCTCGTAAAAATGTCTCCGAAAGAGGCTTAGGTAAGCATAAACTTATCATACAATATTCCAGATTGGAGAAAGAGGCAAATTGAAATCCTCAGCTTTGGGGTTCATTTTTAAATACTTGTCGTGAGCCAAGAAAGGGCCTTCGTCAAAAAAGGGCTTCAGGCCAAACAACTACTGAAAACTATTTAAATTTTCCAAAAAGCTCCAGGTAGCGTGAATGTATTAAGGGATAGAGGCAAATGCGGAAACATTATGGGTCTTTAGCATATGAACTGATCACTTCCAACTGCATTCACACTGTCGATGCAAAACTTAAATCTGAAGGGCCTGGTTCTTGTTTAACAGACACAGTAACATAATCAAAGCTCGGGTGATTACCCATTACTAGCTTTGCAATACATTTCAACCACGTGGGGGCACCATGAATTGTAGGGCTAAACAAGGACTGAAGAGTTCCTGGTCGACCATATATAGTCATACAAAAAGTGTGTCTAGAAATAAAGCATTTCCATTGGATCCAACCTGAACTTTTAACATAAGATGAGACACGTTGACTTCAATAGCCCCTTTTACAGTACCTATGTTAGGACAATTTCTTTGTCTGTTCCAAAACTTGACCGTTCAGAGAAAAACTACACCAACTCTGTACATCTCTCTGATATATGGTCTATTTGACAATATTATACTGCCTGGAGCCTGTACTTACTGTTCAATGATGCTTTATGTGATACACAATCAATAGTTATTGGAGCATTGGGACGATAACGCTGGAACTATTTGTCTGTTCAGTCCTCAAACAGAATTAATACTAATTTGCTTATCACTGTGGCCTCTGTACCTTGCAATGAAGATAATGTTACTTTCCGCGCGAGAAGCCTAATCTATGATATTGGAATGATTGATACACTTTGCAATTTGGTGAACATAATGTTCTAAAGTATTTGTGAAAGTTCTAGCAACATTCACCATTAATGAATAATCACACCACAGAGATGACCTAAGCTCCAATTGAAATCAACAGTAATCTCTATTTTGCTCAAATTTGGGATGGTGAAACATTGGCTCAGGTGTTAAAAGATCAGTGCTGTAGATTCAAATAATCATATTCAAATAAATAAACATCCTCATCAAAATGGTCTCCTGGCTATTAAAATGCATTGCAATTAAGCACAGCTATTGTTCAGTAAAGCAAGACTGTTTACATTTTTCAATGAACATGTGTTACTTTCAGGCCAGGAGCAAAGTAATTAACATTTACATGTAGCAGAAAACTTAATATGAGCAAAAACATAAGGGTGCCAGCTGGAAGACAGCTTTGGTTTAAATGTCTTGTCTAAATCTGACACAGTGGAAATTTCCTTGGCTTGGTTTTCATTGGTTGATAAAAGTTTTTCTTAAAGTTTTTCTTACATAAATCAAGCAAAGGAGGTCAGTGTATGCTAGAACAGAGGATTTGGAGATAATTCAAGTTTTACTAAGTAGATGAAATTTTACTTGATATATCATAATAAAAATTAGGTCTACAGGTGTAGAAAGAGATCAGAATAGATAGGATCATAAAAAAGCTAAGTGTTATTTTCTTTGGGAATTATTTTCATTTACCATGGCCAACTGTGTGAGGCACCCTTGTGTTTCTCCTGCGGATATTAAGTGACAGTGACAGTAACTGTGAGCTTCGACTGCTTTGCCTATGTTACAATCGCGCACTAGAATTTACTTTTTGTTTTGTTTTAAACTATCAGTTAACATTAGCGCGTTACCAATTTTCCGCAAGTTTTATGTGCACTCGAAATCCAATGGAAGCGCCCCATGAGTTTTATTCGCACGGAAGGCGTATCCCTTTGGCCAATACACGGAATAGGTTTCCTCAGGTAGCGCTAATTGACTAGACAGACTAAAACAATTTTTTGTCTTAATCGTAATTAAGCTGGCATGGGGTGTCAAATTATGGATCTTCTACACAGTGCAAGGGGTAAGGATTGGTGAGCCTTTGTTTTCGTTCGAAAATTTACCATTTAATGGGAAAATGCTCCTCAAACCTCAACTCGATTGGTAATGACAACAAGTTTTGTAAACTTATGATTGGAATTTTTCGTAAATTGTCAGAACTGAAAGATCTGTCAGATCCATAAGTATTTCACTGATGCAAAATGTTTTGTATCTATTAATGTTTACTAATGAAGAAAAGATTAATATCTACAAAATGTTTGCCAACTATGAACAGATTACAAACAACTCAAAAGATTTACCGGAAAATCAACTACCCTAAAGTGGTAATATTTTCCAAGACCAAGTAAAATCAAGGTTGGTATCTGAAAACTAACCATTCCCAAAATTTACAGATTAATTGGAGCTACAATCTAGTGTGCTGGATTCATTTAATTATTTAGAATTTATTTTATAATGCAGCACACTAGATTTTAGCTCAAATTAATCCATTGATCCCAGAAAGAAAACTCCATGGACTTCGTCATGGAGAATGCATGTTTTTCAGTGAGTTCGTGGCAAATAATACACAAGTGTATGAGTGAATTATTGTGCCACAGACTCACTGAACAATAAATGCATTCTCTGACTTACACCACATCAATTGACTTACACTTACTGAGCTTAATAGTCAGCTTAATTGTAAGAATTTGGTTAGTTTATTGGTGATTGGTGAACTGTGAAAAGATCAACTTCTGTCCTTGTGTGTGTCTTACTGGGACTGTATTGAGTAATTTTCATGCATTTTTATTGTTCTGTATTTAGGTTAGATTGTTCACAAGAGTTTTAATTGGTTAAGAATTTAATTATTGACTATTTTATTGTCATTATAATTTCTTGTGGGTATTTAAGTGAGATTTTTAAAGGTGTGTGTTTTCACTTAGTTTGAAGTTTTGATGTGTGCTGGACACTTTTAATGTTGACAATTTAGATCATGATCCTGGTATCCTGATTATTTGACTAGTATTTTCAACCAGGTTTCTATGATATGGCTGAAATGTGGTGTCAAGATGATAATCTAAGTGATAATGAACTAATATGTTAATTACAAAGTGTTGAAAAAGAAATATATGCAACAGTGTGTGAAGACATTTCAATGGATGATGAGGATCTTAGGTCTGCTGTTGAGACAATTGAAACTCAGCGAGTGTAGTTTTGGTTTATAATTTGTCATTCTTTCATAATTTTTATTTCAAAATATGGTTAAGATTTATGTTGATTAATAACTAATTATTTTGTTTTAGGATGTCTACTTGCAATATCAAAGACAAAGTCAATGTTACTTTGGTACTGGTAAAAGATGAACCAAAAGTGAATGTTCGTGATGGTATGCAATTTCAAAAGTTGAATTCTGTAAACGTTCACCATGTTGTTGCTGTCGGAGTCCCTCCCGACCAAGGCCAAGGCCACTGCGTGACCTTGTATATATACCATGCCCCAGCCGACCAGCGGGCACTTCAGTAAATCTACCCGAGCTATGTACAACTTGATCCCCTGTAATAAACCAGCATTCACGCATACCACAACCGTGTCATTTGTCTTTATGACCTCACGACAGCTGCCAAGACTGTTGCTCCTTTTGAAGGGAAACTGTAAGTTTATTAATTTGAATTTTTGTTAACTTGTACTTGGTTATGGTATAATTGTTTTGTTTTAAAAGCTATTTAGTATTATTTTTTGTTATTATAGGCCACGTCCTTATTGTACACCACTGTCTCAAAAAAGTCTTGCTCGTATGAGTTGGAAACTTTTGCACCAGAGACAACAAAAATAATCAATTGGGTGACTAAAATGTACACAGATTGGCACAAGTATAGGAACTACATCCCTTGTTGTTTGTGTTCAGATGCACCTTGAAAGCTATGGTTTTACATGGAAACTAATTGATGGTGCTGAATTCAATGAGTTAAAATATACATTGGATAATGTCATGAAGCAGAGAGTCAGTGATGGGGTTGGTCTGATTGTACATGAGGCACAAGTCTTAAGTTTCTCAGATGAAGAGTACCTCTGGATGAATGGGTATATGGAAAAAAGTAACCCAGAACAATTATTGAACACAGTCATCTTTGTTCTAGGTCAGTCTTGTGCTCTAAGAACTGGTAAAGAACATAGGCAATTATGTAGTTTTGGATACAACTCACAGTTTTCATGGCATATTGATCATGATGGTAACAGGTTCTTCACTTACAAAGAGGGTCTTGGTTTAAAGACAAACAAGGGAGGAGTCAAGCATAGAAAGATTACACCAAAAGTAGTTAATGTTTACCAAAATGTCAACCCAAACAGGTGCCCAGTTAGATTATTGCAAGTTACCACTGAATACAAGGTGTGATGCTATGTATCTTAGACCAGTGAAGAATTTCACTCCAACTAAGTGGTACTATGATAGTCCTATAGGGGTTAATAAACTTCAATCCATTGTCAAAGTTATGTGTAAGAATGCTGGTCTTGAGGGCTTTTACATAAACCACAGTTTGCGATCAACCACTGCTACAAGAATGTATCATGGCAATGTTTCTGAACAAGTAATTCAAGAAATTACTGGTCACAGAAGTTTGGCTGTTAGAGGGTATAAACATACTGTGACAAACAGAAGAAAGAAGCCAGTTCAACTTTAAGTCTGTTTTTTTTCATTTTTTCGATGTTCTCCATTCCTCTGCTGCAAAAATATAGTCTGAGATCAAACTGTACTTTCCTTTGGAGTGCTTTTGGTCCATTTTTTGGGTCCAGCAAAGGTGATGTATATATTTTTACTCGGTCTGTGAAAGAGAAAGAAAAGAGAATAGACTAGATCTAATTGTTTGTTTACATTCTGCATGATCGGTTAATGTGGCTTTGCTATTGGCTGAGATGCATGTGGCTAGTAGTCACATGACTCATAAGAGCCAATCAGGGACCTTCTTGTTCGATTTCAGAGAACGCAGGATTTTTTAAAAAAATAAAATAAAACACATTCACTCAAATTTCTCAGCAATAACAAATATTTGCTAGCACAGGATTACATGAAAATTAGTATGTTATCTGATAATTGATATGCCACCTTAATTTTTAGCAGAGCTGTTGTAAACAGCTTTGCTCTTTAAATGGGAAATATTTTTTGGTGAAATCTCACAATTT
>JBCAUG010239914.1:0-18615 GCA_038406175.1 Haplosyllis leylae
TAAATACTGAAATAATATAATAATCCATTTTTTCTGGTAAATTAATATCGTTTTAAATGATGAATTAAATATTTGGAAAAGTTAGAGTAGAACTGGCATGTATGGTAAAATATTGGATAATTTTTAGGGATTTTTTCATTTTTTTTTCTTTTAACTTTCGTAAGAGGGCACTGTTTTTAGTTTGGGCAAAAAGTAATAGATGGCATACTTGTTTTAAAAGAAAAATGGAAGTAATGGGCAAAAGATTTGATATTTTAAAATGAAAAAAAAAGATTTTTAAACGTCTTGGCAGCGGAGGGTTAGAAATATGACCGGAAACAATTAGCACATAGTTGTGGTTGGTGTGTGGTTAGGGTGTAAAGGTATATTATACTGTGAAGGGGTGTAAAAAATACATGAAATTGATTCTGAGACAGAGAATTCTGGTTTAAATTGTTTTTGACGTTAGTAGTCAATATATGAAAGTGATTTTAGTGCGAAAGAGTTAAAGTAAAATTCATCTAAATCATTCCTGGTAAAATAGGATGAAAGTTCATGCGGGCAAAAGTAAGTCAAGTGAATCGAAGAAACTCAATTCCCAAATTCCAGTTGCTCTCTGATCAATAAAGGTACATCTACACTTTGGGGTAGGGGGTAGGGTCACCCTGTATGGGGTAGGGGTAGGATCACCCTGTCCTTGGAGAGATGGGGTAGGTCATTCTATCCAGGGGAGGGGTAGGGTCACCTGTCTGGGGTAGAGTCGCCCTGTGGGCCAAACCCCTCCCCCACTGTGAACAGAATCATACACACGAGTGAAAATATTACCTTCACCCGTACTACATACGTGGTCGGTAACAAAAGTTTGTGCCTTACAGACCGGTAGATCTGCCAATGAAACGTACCCGTATCGCACTTGTATCCTTGTACGTTCTCAACTCCTCTGTTCCTGACGACCCACTCCACAGCAAAACTAGAACCAAAGTTCAGTTGTCCGGGCAAAGTGACCGATTCTACAGCGATGTCACTTGTAAATGCAGCGCGAATCATTGCTAAGGTCCAGGCTAAGTTGTTGCTCTCGTCCGAGTCGAAGAGTCTATTGCCCTCATCAATCTGAAAAACAGAACAAAATCCAAGGTTCCCATATATCAGGCTAACTATGGTTTTGCCAGGTTTTCCAGACACACATTTTTCTGAATGTAACCTTTATAATCCCCCCTTGGTTCATGTTCATAAGGTCTCTTATCGATATCATAGATAACTGCACAAAACATAAACCAGCCCACTGAATGTAATCACGTGAACAACATCAAGTGAATCAAATCTCCCAATAAGGTCGATCGTATTCACACTGGCTGTAACCGAGACCGAGACAGGAACGGAGAATGAATGGGTTATGTGCCACTGTGTGGAAGCTTTCCCATTACACCTGAAACAGGACAGGGGCTGAGACCTATTGTCCCCCATTGTTCGAGCCCCGGTCCCTGTGCCTGTCTCGGCCCCGATTCTGCTCTCTGAATACACCATTACTGGTAAAACATAACTAGAACATGTTGAACGGACAGAGATGTGCTTACCTGAACAATGAAATAAAGGCTGGTCGTGGTGATGTCAAAAGGAATATCAACTGCCTCCATCACCGCCTTAGATTCCCCCGGATTTAGAACGTCGTTATGAATGACAGTCTTCAGCTTCAGGTCAAAGGGGTCAATGATGGCGTCTTCGCTTAAATAGATGGTGTCAAACCAGGGAAACAGCGTTGGGCCTGAACCATTGTTTGTCAAGCTGTAACTCAAGTCAAACGGCTCGCCTGAACTCAGCGTGATGTTCTCCTGGTTGAAGGTCAAAGAAAGGTCAGGAAACTCGAGCGCTGTCACCATGACGACGTCAGATACGTTAGAAACAATCTTAGAACCACTGAGGTCAGAGATACTTTCACCGCTGTCAAACAGCAAAAAGACGTAGAGCGGGCCTTCCCAATTGGCTGGAATTCTGAATACAATTTGTACAGTGTACGAGCCTGCATTAGGAAGAGCTCCAATGTGTTGTTCCTCTGCAACAAGTAGAGACGCTGACTTGGGGAGCATCTCTCCATCTGTTACAGACCTATCCAGAAACACAGCGTCTGTCCATGACGTTTCTGTGATAGTTCCGCCATTGTTAGTCACTGTGAAGGAGACCTGTTAAAAAGAAATGATTATTAGGATATATTCCCACCTGATCTGCTTACTGTCTACATTAAAGCCTTGTTCAAATACACCCGTTTTTACACCTTTTTGTCTTTTTAACTCTTTGTGAAAAGTACCATAGAAATAACCCATCTTTAAATGGTGAGAAAATCTGTACGACAAACATTTAGTGTTAACAAAGCATTACGATTGTTCACACGTAACGACACCGAAAATGCTTTGGGTGTATTCATAGTGAGAGAAAGAGAGCATGAAAGTGAAGTTTCTTCAGTTCTTTGCCGGCACTCTATCTCAAAATGATGCAGCTTTCGCCTTCGCTTTTGTTCAATGTTCAAACAAACCTTGCCAACTGCACCTGCAGGGTAGACGTCATCAGAAGTCTAAACAGGGGTAGTGGCCCCACGAAAATGAACTTGCCAACTACATCAACACCACCACAAGATGCAAACGTGCACCTTAAATGTAAATCACACCTATTTACGAGTAATCTTGAGTTTATGAATTGTGTTCGGCACCCACACACGCACAGATACACACACACACTCACTGACCGTGACGTCACGACCAGCACCGATCGTGTCGGGAATGCTGCCGTCGTATGTTATCGTTATCTCCGGTTTAGGTGGCTTCGGAATAGTTATCAACGTAGCGTTATCAACTCCGATACCACCTGGTCCAGTACCACCAGGTCCAGTGCCATCCGGTCCGGTGCCATCAGGCCCTGTGTTATCTATCGGCATTGCCTGGTAGTTCTTTAATGGTCCTGCAAAATACAAAGGAAGGCAACTACATACTTTTAATTTTTGTTTAAAGATTTTTGTAGGACTAAGTCCTTGTGGGGCGTGTGATGCTTTAAACTTCTGGTGATATCTGCCCCAGGTTACGATGGAACCCCTCACTTGTGTGCCTCATCACTTAAACATGATCCACTACTGAGTGCTGCACCTGAAAACCTCTTAATATCAGTTTACCCACATACTTTCTCAAGCAAGAAATTTACACGTCAAGTTTCATTTCCTCTCAATAAAACCGACAGTTATTTCTTGTTTTATCTCTTCACGCTGCAAATGGCCCCAGAGAACCATCAGATAAAATGCACTTGTAACAAAAGCAAGTCATATCAGCTTTTAATTTTTGTGGGTTCCAAAATTATTTTCCAATATACAGTACTCCTCTTTGAATTTAACTATTGCCTTCAGTGAATTGGCATCTCGGCAGATTGCGAGGAACCCATGACATGCAGGCGAGTGGATCCACCCTGGTTTTGAAACCCACGAAGGACATCACCAGAAGTCAATAAAGAAATGTCAGGGATATCAGTTGTCCAAACATGGCACTAATGTCCTCCTAAAAAATGTTCGTAAAGGAAAGTTCAAATACCACTGCAGAAGGCTTACCCTCGAAGTCAGGGATGATACTGATGTAGAATGTCCCACTGATTGTCAACGTGGACAACACAATTGTCTTGGTAACCATGTACGTCTGCAGGAAGTCAAGCTGTCCGGTAGATGAAAACACAGCAAGAACCCGTGCGTCTGGATGGGTAACCGAACCCACACTAGGCGTCAGCACCACTGCATCGTCCCAGATCTCTGGCTCTACCATACTGTTACCTAGCAACGTGAAAAATAACATAAAGTTTATCGTTACATCTCTTCCATGAAAATTCAGCTTTTAACTGCGTAATTTTCTTCCCTTAAACTGAAACAGGGTGCTAGGTTATTATTGTCTGGAAAGTTCAAACCAGATATATATCTCGAAATGTAATTGACACAAAGGTTTGAAAAGAACATGCACCGGGTATACGAAATTAGTAACTATTTTGTGGCAACCCAAACTTTTTCTCTTACAAAACAAATGTACTTAATATATTCCAACGCACCAATGTTGATTACAGTCCACGTGACCTCCAGAAGCTGACCGGTAGACGCTTGTCTCGCCACCAGGTCAGAATCGAGTTTTCTGGTTACTATTGACAACACCCTCAGTTCCGGTCTTGGTGGCTCTTCTATCAAAACAGGAACCGGAATTACTCGCTCTGCAGCGTCTTGGTACTCCCACAATCCCTCAGCAACGGAAATGAGGATGTACGCACTGCCCCAGAAGTTGTCCTGCAGGACCGTTGCTATGGAAACCCGGTACTCATCACCAGCTTTCAGTGGCGCCCCCGAGTTGTATTCTTGGCTTCCCAGCTTGAAAGCTGTATCGTCGAGGTAACGTACCTTGGAGACGTAAATACTGTCAATCCACCTGGCGCCGTCTGTCGACCAGTTGCCGTTGTTTGTGACATTCCACGTGACTGTCACGCTTTTCCCAGCAAAAAGGGTTGTTGTATCCGAGGAACCTGCGGTTGAGATCACTCTATGTGTAACAATCAGTTCCGAGGACCGCACGGGGATGGTGATCTGGGTTTCCTTTATATTCGTGTCAATATCCTCTGACTCTTCCACCTGTCTATTGGTATGGTCGGCATACACGTGGATGTATTTCTGCCCAAACTGCCGTGGTGGTATAGTGAATGCTTTTTCCGTGACCCCGTACTGTGCCTGGGACGCCAGGCCTCCATCCGGTGCTCTGTACGTCTCTGTACCGAGCCGCAGACCTCGCCACTGATCGGCTGTCTCACTGAGGTACACTGCATCGTACCACGAGCCGCTCCTTGTTCGTCCTTGACCTTTGTTTTGAACCGTCCAGGTTACCATGACAATGGCAATCTCATTGGCTAGGTCAATGTCCACAGTTGCCTGGATACTGCTGATTTCCAAATCTGGAAGTCTTTGAACTACATCTATTGCTGCCATCCGCAGGTTGTTCTGTGTAAAGGTGTGTTCGAAGACATATCCATAGTAGTCCACGTGTAGAGTTATGTCATAAGTGCCCGTGGGTTGTGCTTGGTTGAGTGATACATCTATCGATTCAGCGTACGTGTCATCGGGTTCTAGTCGACTTGTGTGCGATTTGGAACCAAGTGTATATCTTTGTCCACCACCAGTTGGCACCATATACTACCAAAAGTAAATTGATACTTTCTTAAAACAATGTATGTAAAATCGAATTCTAGCAAACTCTTGACAATATTCATACTGCTCCTTGTCCCACTATTCCAAAAATTGTGAGGCCTAGAGAGTAAATAAATCCGCCAAAACCCAGTATCGTCATATTGTCAAAAAAAAGAAGATCATGACGCCACTTCATTCGGGACTTCAAACACTGAAACGTATCCCAATTTCGCTTTCATTCTTCGTTTCGCTCTCATTGCTTTCCCTCTGATCGGAAACCGTCGCGATTCAAGTTACGGAAAGGTATTGCTAACTTACGACAACGTCCACCCAGTACGTCTCGAAGGTGGCGCTGAGCCCCGAGTTCTGCACCGTCCACTCTAGACGGAGCTGCTCGTCCGTGGCGACCTCTGTGGGTCCGTCGAAATTCAGGATTAGCAGATCCGCAGGTGAAGTCAAAGTCACGGTCAAGTTTGCCTGAAAAACAATTGGTAATTATTACAATTGTGCGCAGAATTTTTAAAAAGTCTCAAAATGTTTTGAAAAATAGTGTTCAATAAACATCTCACATCATTTTAAAGTTTTCTTAAGGCCTAAGGTATTTCCTTCTATTTTGAATTAAATCTTTTTCAAACGAATAGATTTTCGACAAAACCTGCCTAAATCACAAAGTATTTTACTCATCTAGAGTCTAAATTCAATGCAAAAACCAGAATATTATTTTATGCTTACAGTCAGCCAAAATAAGAACTACTAAACAAGAAACATATATCTCTGCCAAGGAGTATGATCGTCATTTTTCACATACCTCTGATTGCCCAATATTATTGTCTTCGTTGAGATGTTCGTACACAGAGTTGCTTACATCTGTTCGCACCAGAATCAGGAAGTTACCGAACACTTTGTGTGGTATAGTTACCGTTAAAATTTCCTAGATTGTGAAAGTAGAATGTTTCGAAATTAAACGAAGGGAAAACTTGTTGCTCTGAAGTCGATTCTTGCCGTAAATCATGACCAGATAATTAAATAAATTAACCATAATTTCAAGTAATTCAAATGTCGCATTTACAGTTATTGAAAGATTATGCTAGTGGCCGATCCAGATTTCCCGCTGGGAAGCGCCAGCCCCACAGTGGGACATCAACCGATCATTTCAAATAATATGGCCAATTGTTCCTGGAAAAAAAGAAAAATCTCCCCCCTGCCCAAATTCCGATAATGGCCACTGTGACTGTTTTGTCAAAACACAAACTTTATTTTGCAGTAAATTATCACATCATGACAGACAAAATAATTCTGTAATGGACAAGACTGGTTTTACATTACCTCATACTTTCCATTAGGAACCAGACCTGAATCCTTGTGCACAGTTGTCAGCAGGTGGTCACCGCTGTTAATAAAGGGATCCTCTGACATCCACACTTGATCTTGCCAGAATGGAGTGTCCGTGGTACCTGTACCTTTGTTTTCCACAGTGTAGCGAATTTCCACGTCCTGCCCTGAATAAAAATATTAAACATCTAAATGTCCAAAATGTCCTGAGATTCTTGGTGAAAATGTTATGTTGATAACATTGTACAAAGGTTTTGTGCTTAAAATGTTAAAGACGTTAAGCAGACACAGCATCAGAGATAAATTAAATATGCCGTGGCTCTAACATTCAAGTTTAGTTTCATCCCAGTTCTAAAAGAAAAGTAGTACTATTGATAACAAAATGGTTGCGCGCTGGTCCCAGAAAGGGATGCGACGGTCGCTTTCAAATGGCAAATGTTTCTCATGACAAAGATTCCAAGAGTCGAAGAAACTCATACACAGGACGGATGCCGTTAGCACTGAATCGCCACCTTGTAACAAGTCTCTGGGCCACTTAGATATGTGTATTCATTTCTTCTGCCTCAGTCAAATCTTTTTTGACTGAACATTTATTTTCATTAACAAAATTTACTCAACTAAAATGTACAAAAAGTAAAAAATGTTAATCAGTGACACCAAAATTAGTGGCTGAAGCCTGGGCACAAGATATGTTGTTACCTGATAAAGTGGTGTCCGGAATGACTACATCGGTAACCTGTAGATCCGGTGGGGGAGTCAACCGAACCTCCATCGTCGAGTCAGATCTACGGATGTTATTGGACGTATCCCAGTCATCCGTGTATCTACAAAACCAATACTCGTGTTCTACCAACCCATGCAAGATCCGGATGGGTTAAGAGGGTGGTAATGTATTCCCGGCAGCAATAAATTTGATGTATTTGCGCAAGGTCTGCTGCGACTACAAGCCGAATTATAAAAATGGTACTCTTCATTCCACATCAATGTGAAGTTGAAATTAAATACCAGAAGTAAATTCGTTATCCCGATAGGATACTTTGCAAAGTCATAACCCTGAACACATAACGGACTGTTCACACGTAAAGAAATTTATCCCGTTACAGATAGTCTCACCGATATTATATTGTATTAAGAGTATAAAGTTTTGGTGAAAATGGGCCAGCCACTCATTTAGCCCCATAAATGGACAGAAATTGGTCAAATGTGAGCACCTTCACTATTTCCATGCAACCCAAATAACATTAAGTCTGAACATCGGTGTGTTTTTCGTCATGTGTGAACAGTCCTTCTAGAGTGATAAAACCGATTGAAGCATCTGGATGTACTTGCCTGTAAATATCCGTTCGTATGAAAATGTACCAGTATCCAACAGCGTCGTTTGGCAGCGTCCAGGTAAAGCTTTCTGTGTACCCGTCTTGGGGATCCACAAAACCTTGCCTCCTGTAGACACCAAATTCGTAGTCCGTTTACACTGAGTGTCAGCGTCAAAGCAGAGGGCTGACGCATTGGTATAAACGAGTCCTACGTTACACAAATGAAATAGCTACATCTCGAATAAAAATGGGTTTGAGTATGATCCGCTAAGGGTCTGTTTACACCAAATGACGGCATCGGTACAGTGTCAATTCTGCGATCATGCTCTGCTCCCACTGAAAACAATGGAGTCATTCCAAAATGAGTTGCAACCTGATTCTTGAGAGAATCCATTGTTCTCAATGATAGCAGTGTCGTTAGCGTCATCTTAGCATTAATGGACACAGTAACAGTAAACACAACCGCAATGTTAAGGACTCTTTACTGACCACATGTTTCTGATCTGCGTAGCTTGTGAGAACTCCTGAGTCTGCGACCAGTAGACCGAATCATACCATGAGGACCTGCCGGTTCCGAGGGAACCTGAAGCAATCAATCATACTTTATTCAGACTTTTGTTGTCTTTTTAAAGAAATAAATATCAAGTGTCAACATTCCTGCAGATTGCCGTCGAATCCATTTCAAAACGACAAGAACGATGACGACTTTAACGCTATATAGTGCAAACGTGGCTTTACCAATATTCTCCACAGTCCATTCGAAGGTAACGTCCTGCCCGGTGAACGCCGAATCTGGTAAAGTCACTGACGTTACAGTCAGATCTGGGTATGCACGGGTCTGGAAACCCCATACGGTGCCGGGTATCACATTCTGTCCAAAGGTATCGTCTGTACCCTGCTGGAGTATGTATTCGATCTACGGATAGAAAAACCATGTCACTTGCAAAATTCACTGGGAGAGTTGAGACTCATATGGCAAAAGTCCAAAATGTTAAAGGCCTCAGTGCGGCGGTAGACCCTGAAACTGGCCTCTACCACATACCTACCTCCAGAGCAAGCTTTATCGGATTTGAAGGCCTCAGTTGGGCGGCAGACCCTGGAGCTGGTTACTATAACATACCTACCTGCCAGAGCAAGCGCGTATCTGGTGGGAAGGCCTCTGTTGGGCGGTAGATCCTGGCGCTGGTTTCTACCAATTGTGTGGAGGGTCTGGGTGTCTGAAACTCCCATACAAACAGTCTGTGAGAATGAAAGCGAAACAGACATCAGTTAAACACCATGCCATTCAAAACACAAGGTGCGCACCAGAGGAGAGGAGACTAGATGTGATATGGGGAGTTCTCAGAGTTGCCAAAAAATCTCTTTTCATAAGGATTTTAGCTTTAATGGATTGAGACACTGGCAAATTATGCGATGAAGCTTTCAAGACACATAAGAGGAATCTGGCAACTTCCACTGGATGCTGCTTGTGAACTATTGAGCTCAAAAACGTTGTGCACACTGGACTGGTGTCTCACAAATTGTAGTTAACTTTTTGTGTAATTGTATGCATCAACTTGGCAAGCCATATGTATCTTCCTACTATTCTGAGATTTTTTTGTTGAAATTTTCAAACTTTTATACACAAATATTGATTAATTCTTAGACTTTTTTTTTTGTAAAACTGTATGAAAAAATACTTTACTTCAATCTTTACAGATAAGATAGGTTATGGCTAGAATTAATATAATGTAAAGGTATACACATAAGAAGATGGAATGATGAGTTGAGTGAGTCTAGAAGAATTTGAAAGTAATACTCATGCCAGGCGAAGTGAGGCTGGATATTTTTTTTGAAAAAATATAAATTTAGGGTTTTTTTAACTAAAAGGTGCCAAGAGGTGCATTAAAGGTAGTCCTTATCTGGGACAGGGGGAGGGCATGGCCCCCCTGGATCCACTACTGATACATGCAATTTTCAAAATCATGTGACATGGGTGTCACTTATTACTTTGGACCTCCTTCAGATTTCACAATATTGCACCACTAATTTATATAAATGATATTATCAGATGACCTTGAGCTGACCAATCAGATGAGTTTTCAAAAGGTGTTGACTGTGTCAAGCTGTTTGGTCAGCTTAAGGTCATATGATAAAATGACTTGCATAATTTAGAAACTGTTAATCATTGTTATGCAACAGTCACTGTGAACCATGACTTGCCAAGTATGATTGTACTTGGCAAGCTGTGGTCCGTAGTAACTGCAGTAGCGGATCCAGGATTGAGTCCAGGGGGGGCCAAAAATTTTTTTTCCAAGATTTTGCTGCTGTAGTGGAGCGGAGTCGGGTGAGCAAAGCGAGCCAATATCGGCCAGGGTCCAGGACCCGCCTTAGGACCCTGGAAGCTCTTGCAATTTTTAATTGTCAAATAAAAATAAAATTACAAAATATTCATAGATTCTTGCCATTTTGACAAATACAATGTTCCTTTTCCTAATATGAAACAATGAAGGGTTTAATTTGTTCTTTTGGTTTAGAATGCAGACACATTAGTTTGTAAGCCGGGGTCTGGGGCCTGCTTAGGGCCCCAGAATCTGTTGCATTTTTAAATGTCAAATATGCATTCTCCCACTTTTCCTGGTATTTTTTCTTCAAAAACTTGAACTTGCATATATGTAGGAAGATTATATACAATATAAAAGAGTCTAGCTATTTTCACAAATTTGTTCTCTTGGTTAGGTTTGCGGATACATTAATTTGTAAATCAGGGATCTAGGTCCTCTTGGACCCAAAAAACTTGCATTTTTATCTTTAAAAATGTATCTTCCTACTATCCTGGGAAATTTTTGTTGAAAATTCCAAACAATTTTACATATAAATATTGATTAATTCTCAGACATTTTTTTATATCATAATGTATGAAAAATACTTTACTTCAATCCTTACAGATATGTTATGGTTTGAGTTAATATAATGTAGAGGTATACACATAAGAAGATGGAATAATGAGTGAGTTTAGAAGAATGTGAAAGCAATATTGAGGCCAAGCAAAGCAAGGCTGGACATTTGTTTGGAAAAAATACAAATTTAGGGTCCTAAAATTCATTGTTTAGCTCTTAAATTGTATACTGGGCCTCCAAATCTGGGGGTCTAGGGGTCCCCCTCTAGATTCACTAGTGTTATGGCTTGAGTCAATATAATGTAGAAGTATGCACACAAGAAGACGAAATATGAAATGAAATGATGATCAGATTTGGGCTAGAAGAGTGAAAGAAATATGATATTCATGCCAAGCAAAGTGAGGCTGGAAATTTTTTTGAAAAAATAAAAAATACAGCCAAGAGGTGCATAAGAGGTAGTCCTTATCTGGGACAGAGGGGGGGCCATGCCCCCCCCCTGGATCCGCTACTGAACTGTTACATAACAGGCATTCACTGATTATCAAATACACATATGATTTTATCATGTGACTGTTGAGCTGACCAATCAGAGCATTCAAAGCAAAGGTCAAGGTCATTATCTCTTTTTCAAAACTCACCATAACAAGGAGTGTTACATAAGAGTCATCATGGACCACGGCTTGCCAAGTACGATCTATGATCTACCTGTAAGTTATTGCTCCTGGATACTCTGGCCATTCCAGAGTCTCAAACAGATCCGAGTTCAGCTGCCCGTTTGGCGGGGAAACTGGATTGAGGTCATCGAGCACGCGCAGTGTCTGCTGCAGTGACGTCGGGTTCTCACAGTCGTCGGTGACACGCCAAGTACGCGTAAACGTAATTCCGCACTCAAAGCGCTCCACAGAGTCCTGCAGCTCCAGGGTCATCGACCGGTTACAAGGGTGTGATAACAGGCCTAGAGTGCAAGTGAAAGGATTCCAAATTGAGTTTTGCGCAAGATGGATGATACGTTTCCCAGAATTTTTGACACATCAAGAATGAATTCGGAAAAATAACCATCAATACTAATTCAACATTCAGTCCCCACCAACAATGTATGTGAGCAGGGTGTCCCAGAGGGTGCGCCAAGCCCTGAGGGGTACCAACCTATTTGACTAATTTTTCCCGAAAACTGCATGAAAATGAAGAAATGTTGGCCTGGGGGCGCCCTGCCCTCTTCGATCCGCTAATGGATCCACCAAAACAAAAGGCAACAAACCTTCCATCAACGGCATAAGCAAATCTATGGGCTACCAATCAAGGAAGAAGTAGGAAGGTCAAAGTGGTAGGTGTCATGACCCCTCTTTCAAGCTCCGCAACCGGAGTTGGAATACCTGTTGCTCATTTTCGTGAAGTTTCTTGGAAATTTTGACCAAAAAAGCAGGCGGAATGTCACCCCCATTTCAGAAATCCACAAATATTCTTGTGTCTTTTCGGCCAATTTGGTATCCCTAAATCCGCCACTGTTGTACGTACCTTCTGCTATGAGTTGTTCCACAGTCACGTCTTGGTCCTCGTCAGGTCCACAGGGAACGATTCTCACCGTGGGGAGGTTCCAGTTAGCAGGCAACGGATTAGTAAAAAGTATCCTCTGCAAAAAAAAAAAAAATTTCTAAGTAATTTGATCATTTGAAATGCAGTTTTAGAAAAACCCATAAAAATATCAGAAAGAGTCAGGTGTAGCAACCCACAAATTGGCTATGCAAAATATTTTATGCTTGGCCCATTGATAGATCTAGACGGTAGCGTCCGTGTAACGTTTTCAGTCAGCCCCCCCCCCTCCCGTTTTCGTACGCCCCCCTTGTGATGGTTAACCGGACTTCAGTTAACCTCGACTGTAAAGGTTGACGAAACTTACCGTCAGTGGTGGCACTCTTACAGTTGGTCATGAAACTTTTTACAGTCAGTGACAAAACTTCCATTGGTACACACAGGACAGCACCCGACTGTAAAAGTGCCACCACCAACTAAGTTTACAGTCACTAATCATTGCCAGACTGTCAATCAGGTTAACCATCACAAGTGGGGTGATTAAAATCAAAGTTCGTACGCCCGGGGGCGATTGAAAACAGAAATTTCTGTTACACTGTTTGAACTCCAATTCAAACTGGCGAAAGGAAGCAAAAAATGCAAGAACCATTCAAAGTTACGGACTTCAGCCTCCGAGAATTCAATTGTTCTAATTTCAATATTTTTTAGCTTTTGAAACATCTGCAATTTACATACTTTACCAATCATGCTAATGTTCAGGAAGTTAGTTCATCTGTGAAATAAAACAACTGGCCAAAGCTAAACAACTGGCTAAAAATAACCTGGGTTCTCATCATTGTGTTGCCCGCAGCGTCCCTGGCTGTCCATAACCGGTTCATGACACATCCGGCCTGTGGGATGTCCTCATACGTCACTTCCGGATTGACGTCCCTGTTGTCCGTCACTTGGGGCGACCCGATCCCTTCCGGTGAGAACGGGTCCCCGCAGGACAGAGTAACATCGCCGAGATCTTCCAATATTGGAGCCGTTAGATCTGGAACAATTGAACAAGTTCAACAATACAAATCAACCAAGAAAGCGGTCGTGCAAATTTCTCACTTTTCCTGTTTACCTGTTTTAAATTTCTGAATCCGTAGAGAGAGGAAAGGTCCGTTCTTATATATTTATTACAGTGAAAGGCCATTTTTCTCCACATTGTCCGAAAAATGCACGATTTTAAAGAATGTTTTGCTCTTGTTGATTCTCCTTTAGTGTTTTAAGTGTTACCTATTTCCCAGGTGTAGATTGCAGGCTCCCCAATGTTTTGAACGGAATCGGTTCCTCTGACGAAGAAACTGTAGAGGTACCCTTCTCTGAGAGTCACCCAGTCGGTGTTATAACACGGTCTGGAAGAACAAATCAATAAAAGTATATTATCTCTTTCCATCTGATTAGCGACTGGCTACGAAAATATCTTCATCAAATTTGATTGCAAATGGTGGCAACAACTCTGATATTGACACTATAAATCAAACGGGTGAAGCAGCCAGCATCTTGGAAATCACAACTTGCCATGTAACGTTTCAAATTTTAATAGTTGTTGTTGTCAACATTTAAGAATGTTAAATCAACCATCAATAGTGTCCCGACAAAGAAACTTAATTCTGAGGGCAATTGGTAGCGTTTACTGACCTGTACGATGATGGCACAGCCGTTTGATTCGCGAGATGTTCCACAAGGTCGCATTCTTTCGAGCACGGCGACTCGTTACATCTGTGATTGAAAGTGATATCTGCAGTGTTGCTAACCACAGGAGGTGTCCGGGTGAGGGTCACGACTGGGGGTGTTTTATCTGATAAACAATATGACAGACAGTACAGATAATGATAGTTTCAGTGTATTTGCACGCATTTCAAATGATATAGTCTGAGAGAACATAAAATCATGAATTCTTCATTTAGGTCAATTTGATCGTAGCGCGCAAACAGTCGACCACATTCACTTTCTTGTATGTATGTATCGGTACCAATTTTACAAGATGGTTCGGAAACAAAACATGAAATTTTCAAATCAAGCAATTTTACTCCCCGATTCACCAATAAAAATGCATCGATTATGTAGCTTCAACTGGAGAGCTCACCAATGTAGAAGAACCAGCTAATAGAGGACGCTATGTTCGGTGGGTTGGCGACATCTTGTGCAGACAGGTAGAAGTAGTGCGATCCTTCCTGCAGGTCAGTGCTGGTCCACTCCAGGGTTGTCCCATTGTAAAGGTCCCCACAGGGCACGACCAATGAGTCGGTGGGAGACTAAGATTAAATACAGCTTGAAAGTGTTAAAAAAATTACAGCATAGCAAAATAACAAGATTTCAAAAATGAAGAAAAGGTCATGCTCCTGCTCGATGTTTTAAAACCAACTCGTTACAATAATTAGTTTGTATGTGATTTTATTATCTCTATCATTATTTTAGGATCATGATCAGGATGGAGCCATGATTCCACCAAGTGTACAGTGGCACACCAATTTTATACATATTTTATGTCGCTTTTTCCGAAAGCCCTCCTCTCCCATGAAATTGAGATTTTCGGCACTGATGGTGTGGTACCTGAAGCGTGCACTGCACATTCGCCACCTCGTTGCAGTAGAAGTAGATTGTGACGTTCCCGGCGGTCCTGTAGTCTGAGTTCTGGTTGAACCCGCATACCGGGGGAGTGATGTCCTCTACAACATAACACTCAATCTATCGCAGGGAAAACGATTTAAGTGACACATAAACAGCGTCTTTATGTGAACAAACAATAGAAACAGAAAGCGAAGAAGCTTGGGATTAATTTCAAATTATTCAATGGTTGATGTCACTTCGAGACCCACCACAGAAAAGGACAACACACTAACGCGCCCAGAAAGCTGAGTTACTCACTGACAGTGAAGTACCAGACCGACGGGTCCCTCACAGCGGGAGACTCAGTTCCACAGAACTCCAGACCTCGGGCAACCCCTGGTTCCAAAACAACGTAGTACGACTGCAACGGAGGAGAAACAATCGTCCCAGTAAAATAGTTCCAATACAAAGTAGCGGACAAAGAAACAGGGTAGAGTTTCAAGTTCGGATATGCTATTCAGGGAATTGATGTTTACGGAAAATAATTCGGTTGCCCACCAGGAAATGACTTCAAATAGATTTCAACAATTTAATGCCTTCAGAAATCTAAAAAAGAGTCGTTACTTCTTTTTCGACTAATTGTTTGCTGAGATCCGGGAAAGCGAACTGGATAGTTCCGTCGAGCGCGGAGAAGTAGTCGACGTCCTGGGAGATGGAGACGTCCAGGGAAGCGATGAGTGCCCGGCTATCGCTGCGGTGAACCCGAATCAGGGTCTGTCGAGACGGACCAGGCCGCACGAACTGTAAAATTACGTGCAATTTAATGCAAAAATGTTCTGCGGTATTTAATGTACGGAACACAATGGCACTGAATGTCTTCTACATTTTGGACCACTAAAGATTAACAATTTGATATGTACGGCTTGCTGCGATGGTGACGATCTGGAGGAACGAAACCAATTCGAAATAAGTCTTCGCATAAAATTCAGCTGAATGCTGTCGGCGTTAAAATAGGTTATAAAGTCTGAAAGTATCCCCTTTTCCAATGGCAGTAGTTCCTTGTGGATCAAATACATTTCAAAGAACAGAAGAGATATTTTGTATTTACGTTTCAAATGTTCTTACCGGTTTGTCAAACTGCACAGAGAACATTATAGAGACATCTGGTCTCAGCTCAGAACCGGGAGCGGGAGAAAACGACCCGTCAACAATCAGTGGCGCCTCGACTGAAAACACGGGAGTTGTAATAAATCAGGGATGACAATATTTTTTTAAATTTCTAATCTTTTTGAGTGGCTTTAATATCCTGACATTTCTCCCCTCTCTTAATGGGCTGCCCCCCATCCCATTTATGAAATATTGGATCCAGCCTGAAGACAATTAATTTTGAATGACCATGAGGAAGTATTATCCAAATAAACTGACCTCCTCCAACCAGTTTTATACATTGCTGATCTGCGGTTTGTCTGAAAAGATCGAAGAAATATTTTTTAAAAATAAAATGGCTCTTTTCTTGTGCAAAGTCATTTCAATAAAGAAAACAGCCTTCCATTAACATTCCAAGGCAAACCGACCCGTGAACATGACCTTAATCCTGCGAGGGAGGGGGTGAGTGTCCTCCGATCTGATAGAGGAGGTCTCCGCCTTCAGGGAGAAAGGGATCCCTGTCCCATGATCCTACAAACTAGAAACTCCCCATGTAAAAACTTCGGGCTTAGCAGTTAATTGGTCGATTAAAACTTACCCAGTGTCATCCTCAGCTGTGAAGCAGAAGATATTCTCTCCGCCCTGACTCTGCATGGGCGCCCAGGTGACGTTCATTGAGTAGAGGGTACTGGACAGCTGCTCGATCCCCGACTTCACCAATCCACTGGGAGACGCAGTATCAATTGTTATCACTCTGTATGAAAAAAAATTCTTTTTTCAGAAAAGGTATTGTTTAGACACATGACACCCTGCCAGAACTTCAAAAAATTCTCACTGTAGAGCAATATACATTTGGTTAATTACTGTATATTTAGAAAGATGTTTTGTAAATTTATGGTAATCAGAATTATCTCGTCCTTGGATTGTATTTTACACCATTAACTCAAAAGATAGCAACAATTGTTACTTGTTAATACTATTGTTGATTCCCTCAAGTTGAGCTGACAAAATTGTAAAATATCTGTTTAATTGAGAAAATGTATTTTAATCTGCAATCAGAAATTTCTGATGAGGAACTAGTCAAATGGGTGACTTTTTTCATTAGTCACAGATCCAGGATTTTTCAGACTTGAGGACGCCTACTCCAAATGGCCAGCCAAAATGTTCGCAAAAACTAATTGAGAATTAAAGAAATTGGACCGAGAGGGGGCTTACCTCCCTGACAACCGCTTAGATCGCAATTGAAATTCGGCTGGACAAAATTTAATTTCTAACATACTATGATCCCTGGATGTCTGATTTGAGATATTCATACCATTGGTGACTCGGTAGAGTTACTTAAGCGGTTGGATTTCGGCTACGCACTAATGTTTGAGATTTTTGACGATATTTTTGGCACTTCTTTACGTGCAGAATGGGCATGCATGAATGTTGAAAATACGCATGAATGTTGATCCAATTGAATTTAACATTGGAAAACTTGAAAAAACAAAAATATTCCTTTCAGGGTGGAAAAACTAGTACTGAAATGACACATAAATTTTAACATTTCAGTTTTTAGACCATATAAAATTCAGTAATGTAGCACTTAACATTTGCAAAGGAAATTTGAAATACAGTGTAAATTTTACACCTTTTAGTCTTTATTTCTGGTGAAAATATATATAAAAAAGCTGATATGACATAATTTAAAATTTGTAATTGTATCCATTTAAAGTAAGAAGTTCTTGGAGTAGGCTGTATGAATATGTCCCATGGTAAGGCGAGACGGTACAATGTGTACTCACGCGACGTCTGGAGATCCCGTCTGGACGACAATGGATTCGTGGTAAGTGTTGTTGAATGGGATTCCCACACACGAGTCCTTTACCCGAGTCGTTCCAACATATCCTGCACACAAAACGAACAGGATTTGATGTAAGTATCAGTGGCAGTTCCGAGATTTCCCAAGGGGCGTGCCAACGTATAATTTGACCAATTTTTCCCGAAAACAGAATGAAACACCCTGAAGGAACATCACCAATTTCGGACTAAAACAACAATGTCAGTAATTTGTGACCTATTAAAGTCAAAGGGTGAATTTTCTCAGGGATTTTTCCCCTGAAAAATCTACAAATATCACAGACATCTCAGCATCCACTTTGAAAATTATTACATAGTTTCAAAGGTTTGTGTTGTAGAAATGTTTGCCAAATACCATTGGAAGTTAATTATGTAGTGAATCAAAAAAAAAATTTATCCATCAGTAATTTCTGACAATTGATGACAAGCTAGCTAAAACCAGTTCAAACAAGTTTTATCAATCAGTAATTTCTGATTCTCCTAATGTTACTATTGGGCATTACAGGTTTGGCCTGGTTAATTTGAAGGCATGCTTAATTCAAAGCTTCTCCCAAGTATTGAACAGAACCCTATCTTTTCAATGTTAAAAAATACTGTTAATTTGAACATGGTTCATTCGAAGTTTCACTAATTAGAAGGGATTTCAAGACTAACTTAATTTGAAGTAGCTGTAAATCAAAGTTTTAGGGAACTTAAATTGAAGTTTATTGTAATTTGAAGGGTTAAATCAAAGTTTATCTTTATTTCGAAAACTTTGAATTAGAACTCAGATTGTTAATCGAAGTCTTGTATACTGTAGTGTACAAAGAAAAAGCATTTTGTCTGA
>JBCAUG010240024.1:0-18615 GCA_038406175.1 Haplosyllis leylae
CAGAAGTGATGTCACTTCCAGTTTTGACCAAACAGAATATAATATTGATTGATCATGATAATAAAAGTAGGAGGGTGTATGTGCAGGAATGGAGATTAATAACCTGTAGGGTGACTCCCGCGAAGCGGGTTTTTGCTGCTAGTCAAAATGAAATACAGACAGCAACGGACATAGATCCTTCAGATACAGGCTTTGTTAGTGACTATTTATTACAATATATTTTTTATAAAAAATTTAAAAAAGTGTTTGGGAGTGGCGGAGAATCTAAAATGGTGACATTTTATTGCAACAGAAACTTGATATACTGTTTTTCAACCAACATGTAAATTTCCCTAATTTCTATTATAATGTTATAACTGTTGTGTTGTATTTCTTTTTGAGATTCTACACCAACTGCAAACATATTTTAAAAAAAATATTCACAAAACCATGTTCTTACCAATGTTTGTTTCTTCAAACTAGTCACTATCATAGTCCGTATCCTCAGGGTGTCTGTGATCAAGGTGGTACGGGGCCCTTTCTCGGAATCAGTTACTGGCACATTTAGATTTGCAACTGAGAAGTATATACATTTATAATATTTTTTCCTTTTGACATAACAAACTAGTCACTATTTGGGATCGCATCCGTATCGTAATACTGTTTATTGCTGTCAATTTACATCCTTGCTCCTAAAAAATGTTAAACAAGTTGTTACTTATGTCACTTAACCTTAAGTAACAGGGTCACACCCTGCTGGGGTGTGCGTGATAAGAGAACGTCACGAGATATCAAAGGCACAATCCTCGCCACGGACAAACCATCTAGATCGACAAGAAACAGCTCATTCGAACCACAGATCGACATGAAACAGTTGATTCCAGATGATATATCCGAGATTCCTATCTGATAACACATGGTGTCGCATGAGCTTGTTAACTTTCACAAAACACAGCGGCACCAGATTTCACTCTCGTGACTTGCATTGATCTACAGACAGAACGCGCACATCTAACTCTGAGGCCTGATCATTCTATTGAAAGACGTGAGGATGGAGAAACTCATCTTTTGCGCAATATTGACTATTTCAAGCACTTTCTTACATTATAAGGTAAGGTAAACCAGTTCCTAATTTTCCTTATTGAACGTGTTTTATTGTGGAATATTTGTAATGAAATTCAAACTGATTCAAATTAATCTTTCAGTTGAGAGAATAAACATCGGCCCTCGACATAAATTATTTTCTTGCAGTTAGTTCGTAAAATACTAAATTCGCGGTGAATCAATTAACTTCCAAAAACAAACAAACAGATGAAAAAAATAGTAGAAAAAATAAATATCCAGTGGTAGATCCAAAAAGGTAGCCCCACTTAGCGCCCCTTTAAAGATCAAACTTTCTTTAATATCAAAGGGTTTTTCATAAAATTTTAGTAAATATTTATGATCTAGTTACCCATAGGGTTCAACGCCCCTTCAATAAGAGAGCTCTCCCTCCACACGAAGTCCTGGATTTGCCCATGGTACAGAGCGTAGAATATACACAATTGGCAGGGCAAAAAAATCATACATAAAATTCCTCCTTCATAATTAGAAAATTCGCCAGCCCGGTACTTTGATAATAAAGAAAAACTACCGGCCCTTAATTTGAGATAAGCAATGTTTGTATCCATGTGGTAAAATTTCAAAATTAAATGTGTTATCTGTTCACTTCCCTCTACAAAACATGGAAGTTTCCTTATCCAAATTTATGGAACAGTTCCATCCGAGCTTCATATTACCCGGACTTTCATAATTCCATGTACGATTTGTGGTTTTAGATTGTCATGTTTTCATAAGCAATTTCAGTTTAATACTTTTGAAGTGTACCGTTTTGTACTCTAGCTATGTTGAGAAATTTGGAAAATATCTTTCTAAAGATTGACTAATTAAGAAAATGTACAGTGATCTGTATCAACGCCAAAGTACAATCTGTCGGATTATCATATTCCTTGAACATAAAGTTTTATGAAGAAGGTTTTTTTCAGTTTGTGACTGGAGAAGCTGAGGTGATCATGCGGTTTAAGAGGTTCGTAAACCCCGGTGGAAAAGGCGACAATGGGAACTGTTGCGATGGGAGAAGCATCTTCTGTGAAATTAACGGCTGCGATCACTACTTCCAGATCTGTATGGATACTGCGCAGGGGTAAGTTAGTACAGAATTTTATGCTAATTCCCATGTTGTTGTGAATAAAATCATAGATCAACATGAAAGTCCTCCTGTGTGAACGCAAGATCCTAGCCAGGGGTTGTTCCAGGGCATGCCCCCTGTCCTGACCTGGCGGGGGGGGTGCCTGGGGTACCCCCCCATCCTGACCTGGCCAGGGGGATAGTAGCCCAGGGTACCCCCTGTCCTGACCTGGGGTTGTATCGACGGGCACTCCTGACTGGAACTGAGGTAACCCCTATCCTGATCTGGTCAGGGGGTACCCTGGGCATCCCCTGCAGGGTACCCCCTGACCTGGCCAGCGGGTACCCAGGGCACCCCTGCCTGGGTCTGGGGTACCATATGGGACTGGGGTACCCCCCTCCAACCTGGGATGTGGGTACTCCCCCAGAAAGAACATGGGACGAATGGAAGTATTATGGAATTGAGATTGGGTATCCCCCCTGTTTGCAGACAGACGCCTGTGAAAACATAACTTCCCGTCCTACTACTTACTCGGGCGGTAAAAACGGTCAAGACTAACAACACAGAATGTCTTTCCATGTATTTCCAGGAGTAACAGTATGGGGGCGTGTACTTTTGGGCGGATCACGACAGACAGAGTGAAAAACTCTGATTCCATTACATTCGGATCGAGGATCGGAAGCACCAACAACCGCTTTGTCTTCCAAATGGATACGTGGCCAGTGTGTAAAAATCCCTTTGTCTTATTATTAACTAAAAAATACATGGACATTTTATTGTCTCAATTATGGGTTTGACCAATTAGATCTACAATTTTGCAAACACTTTGCAACTACAGTGAACATTACATTTCTGTCGCTGACAAAAAGGTGAATGGCAACTTTCTAACATTTTAAGTTGGAATTTGTTCTGTAATAAATTTCCATCAGTGTGCGTTTAAATTGTGAATTTAGATCGGCGATAACAAGTTAGAAGTTAGAACAGATTAGCATATAAAAAGATAATATTCAGTACAAAAATTCCAAAAAGAACGCTCGTGATCAATGTGAACTGACCAATTAGACTTGGTATCTCAATATGCGATTTAAATGAAAGACAGACTGGTTCCACATATAAAATTACAGGATTGACAATTATTGTCTTGAACAGATGAATTAGAGAAAAAGAAGCTTGAAGTCTTTTTTCGTTTTTGTTACATTGTTGCGTTCAAAATCATAAAGAACAAAACTCTCAACTTATGTTGCGTCCATCACAATTTTTATAGTTGACATTTGTGCAGCAGAAAACAGGAGCAAATGACCTTGAAGTCTCGGTAATGAAGTTCTGTGCAGTGAAAAACAGTTCTGTAGACGAGTCATGACTCCCAAATGTAGATCTAAAAATTAAAATAGCGCATTCTGGGAATTGCGTACTTAAGTTATTTTTGTCAATTGAATTCAATGTTTTGAGAGTCGTCGCTAACTGCACGTAACTGTTAATCACGAGTCTCGTGCTGATGGCTGACTAAATCCAACAAGAAGTACAAAAGAATCCCAAAACTTCTTTTCCAAAAGTCTCCCGAAAGACAGGTGATTGAGGACCCCTAAATTTTATTTTTATATTTAGGGAAGTGTGAAGTTGAAAGTGAGAATAGACGACCGAGATAAATTTAACGGCAACGATTACGTGGACACTCTGGTTTCCGTTCTCTCCCAGACCCCGCATCCCACCGACAGGGTGGCCCACACGCTCAGGGATAGGTGCACGTAGGTATTCTATGCTGCTGAAAGATTTGTTGGGATTGACCTTTTATTTCCAACCTCCATCACGAAAGGCGTATGGGGTACCGGTACCTTATGATGGGCATCAAAATAATTTTATTCGTTGAATAAAGTCCATATTTCAGGCATTTGACAATTGTGGTTTGGAACATAAATTTTGGCGGGAACGAGTGTGTGATGGAATGTTGTGATGTCGACCAGGAATGAAAAGTTTGTCAATCAATAAATCTCTTCTTCTTTTTGTCCAGTTTGTTGTTGGAGATGGAGGTGCGGTGTTTAGAGTACTGGTGGGGTACTGACTGTGGCACATACTGTCGACCACGTGACTCACACAGTGGCCACTACTCGTGCAGTGAGAATGGGACAAAAGTCTGCCTGCCTGGTAGGATTACAGTCGGAACACAGAAATTTTACACTTTAGGAATTTTCAATTGAACATTCCATTTATAAAGTTTTCTAAAGAGTAAAATTTTTGTGCCATATATATTTCGAGAAGGCAGGTGGTTTTTAAAATATGTTCTGGGTCACGTAGTTGCAGTATAGTTATAGGTATAGTTCATATTTTATGACGGTTTGTTATGCAACCAACCGATATATTCATAACATTTATACAGACATGTTTAAACATGTCTGTATATTTTTTTTCAAAACAAAATATAAGGACATGTTTTAAACATATCCAAATAAAATACTCCGTTTTTATGCAGGTATGTTAAAATCTGTCATTATATTTTTTTTCAAAAAATATTTATAACAACAGGTTGAAAGATACCCAAATATTTTATGTCAGTATGTTGAAACCTGTTGTTATATTTTTTATGGCTTGTTTATAATTTTTATGGTTTGTTTACAAACAAACCAACTTATGTAGATATGTTGAAACCTGTCAACATAAAACATTATTTTATACAGACAAGTTTTTGAACATACTGACAACACTAACTATAACTATACTACAACTACAACTACGTGTGCGGATACACATTTTTAAAGGGTTTGAACTTTTAAAGTTAAATTGCAAACTTTGTTTAATAATTCAAGACTCGTACTGACCAAAGATTTTGGAACCTAATGTTTATGTTCATTATGAAAACAATATATTCCTTACGATGTACAGGTTGGATGGGGGACAGATGTGACGAGGAAATTAACGAATGCGAAAGTTCCCCCTGCAATCCACTAGGTGGCACTTGTGAGGATACTCATAACGCATACAGGTGTACCTGTAACCAGGGTTACACAGGTAGAAATAGTTTGAACACTTCTGTCACACAATATTTTCTTTTCAACCTTTCAACGTTTCTCAGCAAACTATGTTTTACATTTTCACGTTTCGTCTTATGAACGACTCAGTGAATATAGGTAGTCAATTTGAAAAGCATGGTTTCGGTTCATTGCACAACCTTACTTGGACATGTGTTACCAAAATAAGGCAATACTGCTTCGACACTGACTTTACTTCACGACAGAAATTGATCAAACTATGACATGAAACAGAAAATATTTCAAATACTTGACATATCTTTGCACCATATTGGAATTGGAATCCATGAGTATTGTCTTTCACTTAAGTCTTTAACTTAAGTAAAAAAAAAACTACTGGAATTTATTGAATGTCACATTGTAAACTGTTCTGACATCAACCTGCACAGGCGTCACTTGCCATGAGGATGTTGATGAATGTTTGAACAACACTCTTTGCTCTGGTAATGGACTTTGTGACAACATTCCTGGATCTTACAGGTGCAACTGTTCTCAAGGATTTACAGGTATTTTTTTCCAGGAAATTAGTTCTTAAAAATACGTACCATATTGCTTCTTTTTGTCATCCTGGAAAAAACGCTCAAGCAAACGCTAAATTTAATAACACGTCCTGCTGAGATTGAACTTAGTTGACAGTGGGATGTTTTCTGTTGCTAGGAAACCACTGTGAGGTGAATATAGATGAATGTTTGTCGTCACCATGTTCCCATAGTAACGCTACATGCGCCGACAGTATCAACGCATTCACCTGCCTGTGCCCTCCAGGCCTGACTGGCGACCTCTGTGAAGTAGATGTGAGTATTAAGGGTGTTAAATAAATATTTTCATTTTTATGTGCAATAAACAAATTTCGGTGCCGCGTAAACCGTTGTTGAAAGTCAATGTGTACATTTAACGTAGCTTTCTAAGGAACTGAGAAACCTAGTTTTCAAAAGAATACACAGCTTTAATTCGATTCAAGCCATTAATCAATTTGTTTTACACAATTTAGATTAATGAGTGCCTTAACCACGGATGTCAAAATAACGCAACTTGTGTTGATCGCAGCGGTTACTATGGCTGTAAGTGTGCGCCTGGCTATCAAGGTAAATTACGTTGTTGGATTTTAGTCTTAAGTAGGGACAGATCCAGTATTGTCAACGGTCGACCGACCTTCTGGAGAGTGGGAGGTGGGGATAATTTGTAAAATAGCACCCTTCCATGAGATTGAGAAAATTTCCGTCATATGGGGTTTGGGTTTGGGGGAGGTTTGTGGGGTCAGCAGACAGTGAAATACAGTTTGTGTGAAACATCTTTGTTTCTCAAAATTTTTAAATTTCATTTCAGGAACCCACTGCGAAATTGAAACAGACGAATGTCTGAGCTCACCCTGTCACACCAACACATCTCATTGTCATGACAACGTAAACGGTTATTACTGCGAATGTTTACCCGGCTGGACCGGGATTCACTGCGAAACGGACATTAATGAATGCGAAAGTAGTCCTTGCGTCAACGGCAATTGTAGCAATCGGGCGAATGAATTCATTTGCCAATGTGACGCTGGATATGAGGGACAACTCTGTGACGTTGACACAAATGATTGCGTCAATGTTACATGTCCAAGTAACACTAGTTACTGTGCTGACTTTATTGACCGTTTCGAATGCCAATGTATTGACGGTTACATGGGAGAAAACTGTACACAATTGATAGAACAATGTCAGGAAAACTCTTGTTTGAACAATGGGACTTGCGTGCAGTTGGCGCAAGGAATTGAATGTATTTGCGACCAAAAATTATGGAATGGAACGTATTGCAATGAAAGCATTAATATTTGCGTAAACAGTCAATGTTCACCAGAAGGCACTCGCCATTGCGCACTCAACAATGGCTCATATGAATGTATTTGCATCAATGGCTGGAAGGGGGAATTGTGTGATAAACAAGAACAAACCAACTGCTTATGTCCGAAAGTTGGAAATGAAACACGTACAGGTAGGTGAAACGGCAAAATCTTTTCGCGAATTGGGGTTGAATGAAGGCGAAAACGTACTCATGTGATTTATAGATTTCCGTGAAAAAATGGGAGCAGTAACATGACTAACAGATGCTGAAGTCTGGTTGGCGACAAATGTAGTTGGGGTTTTCCAAGAAATTTTACACAATTTAGCAATCCTACAATTTAATGATATCTGCAGCAGATAAGAAGCAAAACTTTTTCAACACTTTATCAAAAATGCTTAAAATAAGAAGACCATAAGCATCACAAGTGGACTTTTTGGTGGTAGTCATATGAAAATTGTCATATTCAATAGCGTTTACTTACCTAAGTTTGCTTGTAGACGACAGAACGTGCCCTTGCACAAACTACACGGGAGATGCAGACGTCCCTATTGCGTGGGACAACGACAACGTCACTGACGTTCGAGGTAAGTGCGGAGGGAGATAAAGGAAGTAAAGAGTTAATCATATTACGATTTTTATATCATTATTTGCAACATTGGGTGAAATAGGTTTATGGCATTCAACATGTGATTTTTGGTGAAAGGAATCAAGGTACCTGATGAATGAATCGCGCAGAGTAAGGAATAATTTAAGAATTTAATTGTGTAATATTTTCAGAAGATGAGCAGTCTGCTATTTTGTTTGTTGGTCACATTGACGATACCGACTGCGAAATCTTGGTTGATTTCATCAAAAGTTACACAACTACGATCTTTCCTGTTTCCTACGATGACATCATTATCAAGTACCAGCTGGATTCATGTAAAGGCGAAAAAGGGTCAGTACAAAACATCAAGACCTTGTACTGAGGTAGTAAAGGATGTATACAATTTATTCTGTACAAGAACAATGACTTTTGTCCAAGGATTTTAGACTGCCATTAATTTGTCTTCCCGAAACTTCAAACCTTCAGACGACATCTACACGCATGGGATATATTCACCATGTGTCCCATATTTTTTCCCGGGAGAGGGTCTATTACTTTTTTCCTGTTTCAGAGAAAATGTAGTCATCTTCATATTCGAGATGGAGGTTGGTGGGAAGAAGGTTCCGTACAGTGTGATCGATACGTTTTTCGAAGCTTTGCTCGCTGACACCCACAACATGGCTCACCTACCCCTTCGGTTGTACTCGGGAGAGGACTGCTACGACTTCGACATGCAGGTGTCTGCAGCTGAGGTAAAATTCCACAAGTAATCAGTGTCATCTCTGTTTGTCTTGTGCAAAAGACTTCACAGACAAGAATTGGTCTCGGATGGCCACATGTTAAATGAATAGTGTACGTAAAAGACAATTAAATAGATAATCTGTTGAGAAGTAGATATTTTGAATATTTAATGATTATAAAGTTTGTTTTTTTTTACAGGAGGGTTTCCCGTACTGGATAATCGCGTGTGTTGTGGCTGGGGTTGTGTTGCTACTGATTGTAATCGTCGTAATGTGGAGGATTCATACATACAGAGTCAACAGGTTAGATTCAGTTCTAACATAATTACTTAAAAATTGAAACCCTTTCCCATTTCAAGGTAATATTGGGTTGTTCTCTGTTTATTCCAAAGACTGCGGATAAGTATTATTAAAAATTAGGGTCATTTGTTACACAGTTCTGCCTGAACGTCAAAAAAACGGAAAGGGGTATGAAAGTAAATTAGTTAATGAAAGACGACTTTCTCTGGTAATCCATATTTCTTGTCCATTCTGTACCCATTCGACGGATCCACTATTGTGAGAAATTTGGCAATTTTTCTTTTGGTAAGTCCGTTACTTTTTGCCTTGCGATGATTCAGATTAAAAACAATCGATGACCCGGTGCTGGTCGATCACCAACTGAGACAATCAAGACTGAACAGCGAAGCCTTCATCCTCAACAACGAGGCTGTTACAGACGGGTTTCCTCCAGAGGACGCTGCCGTTCAGGACACACACCTAACAGAGGGCAGCAGCAATCTGGAAATAAAACCGGAAACTCCAAAATGTTTCGTGAATATGATGTACGAAGATCTTCCAGATATTCCAAAAAGTGAATAAAAGACCCAGTTTTACAAGGTTTATGAAACCCAAGAATGACAATTTGGTGCAATCAATCGACTTTTTCGTAATTAGTTAATTTAGACAAAGTTGACAGTGTTGTCAATGTTGGCATCAAAAGCTGTTTCCTGCAGCAAGTGGTTTATCCAGTGTATATAGAATTCAATCTGATTGTCTCTGATGTATAATGAGTCCAATGCTCAGTCACATGATCAGTTTTCACCCGGAATTTGTTAGGAAGATATTCAAAGGGACTTTTATGATATAAGCATTGATCAGTTCACCCACACACTAGCGGGGAGGTAGATCTAATGTTTTCCCATGTGTCTGTGATTGTGTCTTCGTGGGGGGAGAGGGTGCCTGTCCCACCCCCTTCAATCAGGTCGGTAATTCTGATCACAAGGGAAAGCGTCAGTCCACCACGGACCTGACCCCTCCAGACCATGGACTCTTTACCTGCACCCAGACCATAATCAACCTGACATTTCCCTGCCTCCTCCCCTTCCCCGATACCATGAGCTACTCGATCTGATCGTACCCCATTCTCCCTGGACCATGAGCCACCAGACCCAACCCCGCTGGATCGGGGACCGTGCTCATTATGCTTCGTAATGTTAATGCAAGGTCTTTCTTGCTTTAAATTTAAAAGTCTCATATCGATTTAATTTTTTTGTATGAAATATATAGAACTCAAATGTATTACGAATCTACTGACATTTATTATTTTGTTTACAGGGGTAGAAAAGTATGTTCTTCTTTAATTTTCCACATTTGTTTGATTTTAATCGTATCTCACGGAGATATTGTACGTACATTTCAAATAGATCTAGACCTATGTGCAGATTTCAGTTAATGATCTATCTCAAAATTTGTTTCACCTTTATTTTTGAACTTTCATGTAATGTCAAATGTACTTGTATCATTAGTAAAAGTTTTACTACATTTCATCCCTGGAAAGTAATTGTGTTTAAAGAATATTTGAACAATGTTATTACGCAAGGTTACTACGACGAGGTCATCTCGAATCTCAGTCTGGACTGCCTTCTTTCTACTGTCGTTCATTATAATGTTGACATTAATATGAGCACAATCTAAATTTATTGTTGAAAAGCAACAATCATACGAAACATTGGTGGAACGGTTATAAATCTATTTGTTTACATTTTAAAAGCAGCCATTCAGGAATAAGAATGATTGCAAATTTAACACATTGAAAAGTGCAATTATTTTACAATAGTAGCAAATGCCATTTTTCTGAATCTAAATATTTTCCCCGCATTATGTAAAAACCAATAAGAAACCATGATGTAATATATACAAAGCCCTATTATGTACAAACCAAAAGATAAAAAAGTTATATGGCTGTGTGCGAGTGTTTTGTATTCATGCATCCATTTTTTGGAATTGTTTTTAGGAAAAAAGTGAGTTTATTGGATTCCAACAATTTTTAAATAGAGCTTGATGAATAGATTAAGTCTCTGTTGCTTTGCGTTGAAACTCCTCTGACAAGACAAATTCTGTAAAACTAGCAAATAGTTTCAAATATGCAGCTTTTCGCCTTTCGCAAATTATTGACACATTGTTAATCTTTTTGTTTCAATTTGAGTAAAATTATATATTTTGTGTGTACATGTGAGATACTTTTTGCAGACTATGTTGTAAGATAAAGCATTTGCCATTATGTATTGTTTGTTTTTGTTTTTGCAAAATTTACTTGCAATGGTAATTAAAATAATGTTCGAAGAACAACTATCAAATTTCAATTTGAGCAAGATTGTGCCTGGCAAAAAAACAAAAAAGGTGTCGCTTCTGCATGGTCGGTTGTTTCCAAAAAGCAGTAACTACGAGAAGTGACCAAGGCATCTACTTTGGATCATAATTACTACTAAATTTAACAGATTAAATTTGGTTCTATTCTGGCCTATCGAATCGGTTGGGCATGGTTGATTCGAACATGGTTAATTCCACCTCTTCCATATAATTCAAATTTTTGGCTACATCTCAGCCACATTCTTATCATTTAATGTTTAAAATGCATGGTTAATTTGAAAATGGTTCCACTAAAGTTACACTATATCAAAATTATTTGAACTCTTGTCTAATTTGAAGTATCTCTGATTCAAAATTTTAATTCAAAGTCTGTTGTATGAACTTAAATTGAATTATTTCCTTCAAAACAATCTTTCTCCATTATTTTGATCACCATGGGCACAGAAAATGTCTTTTGCCAGTAAATCCATCTCAAATACGGGATAAAAAAATGTGCTAATTTTTTTTCTTGACAGATAATGATTTCCAAGAACACGTGATGCAGTTCCCATATTATGTGATTGTGTAATTTCAGAATTCTACAATGTAACTTACTAAAGTTTACAATGTGATACGAACGTTTTGTCACCGGACCCTTCTGAGGATAGAAGGCAAGTGAAAAGAAAGTGTTGCTTTCGTTCGTTTTGGAGGTTTCAATATTCTACACACCACTCTCTGTCTTGATGTTTTATTTACCGCGACATCAAGTTGTAGTTGTGGTAGATGCCGTAGAGGTTGAAGTGGTTGACCCTGTGGTGGTTGAAGTGGTTGAACCTGTGGTGGTTGAAGTGGTTGAACCTGTGGTAGTTGACACTGTTGAACCTGTGGTAGTTGATGCTGTTGACCCTGTGGTGGTTGAAGTGGTTGACCCTGTGGTAGTTGATGCTGTTGACCCTGTGGTAGTTGTGGTACTCGGCGCTGTAGTCGTTGTAGTTGTTGGTCCTGTGGTAGTCGAAGATGTTGTTGTTGAAGTCGTTGGTGCAGCTGTGGTTGTTGTGGTGGTTGTTGTGCTTGTAAAGTTGCCTGATGCAATAGCAATAGCAACATTTGCTGGCCCTGCTATAGCATCTGTAAAACAAATGAGTAAACCCGTTACAGAGGAGAACAAATTCCTGGTTCCACATTAGACTGTCAAGGTCCAGCCCTCTTTAGTTCAGAAATTATGTCAACAGCTTTGAGCTCACAAGAAGCGATTTGTGTTCGATATTGCATTTTCAATTTTTTAATATTTGGCTAATTTTATCTGGTAAAATTTGGTCGATCTCAGTTTCAGTTTCAGTAACAATCAAAACTGGAATACATACCATTCCGACATGCATCCTCACGTATGTACGTTATGGCACCGAATTCAAGAGTCAGTCCTTTGCCCCTAACTTGAGGTGGAAATATGTTCCTGCACATGCCGTTGAGGCTGCAAAGATGAATATTTTGAACATCGGGGAGTTTTCCTTTTTGAACCTTTATCGAATTCATTGAGATACGTGAATAATCTATTTTTATGTGTGCATGATTAATTATATCATATGTAGAAGTGACAACATAATGTTTACAAGAAATTTTCGGTATACATTGAAGGTAAAACATCATTTCCGAGCTTCAGAACACATGGATGCATGTCAATTAAATTCACATTCATAAGAATGACCCGCATTTTAGCAAAACTGGTTGTATAATGTTGCATAATATTCAAAATAAAAAAACCCCCAAATTTTGGAAGTTTTCTTTTCTGCATCATTAAATTGTTATGAACTGTCCAGTCATCTGCACGAACACTGTGCTATTTTATCCACAGACACACCAACAATTCCTGGTAGAAGACAGGCTTTAACTTTTAAAGTCTCGTATTTTCAAAGGACCGTTCAAGAACAGCTCTGCCTTAAGCCAACGGCATAATTTGTTTATTGAATTAAAATATTCAAGGGAAGTTTCTAATAATCACTGTAATACATTAAATCGCCGAAAACTTGATCAGTAAGAACTATTACTAGTTTCTTTTGGGGTGCATGATAATAGGGGAAAGTCCCGGTGACGAGTGTCATCTTATGTTCAAATTCAGCTGATCTGGCCATAGTTAAGATCATGCAAAGAAAGGTGTGTCTGAAATAAAGCATTTCTATTGAGCCCAGCCTATTGGTTATGGACTATCGGTGAAACGACGCAATTAATAGGAAAAGCTAGTAATCAATTGGTTCCAAGACTGGCGTCTCGGAGAATTAATGCAATGAAAACACTTACCATCGGTCTTTAACTGAAACTTAATTATATTCAATAATTCTCTCTATCCTTACTCCTTCAATAGTTATTATTCAAAATTTACTATTCAACAAAGAAATGTTAACATACGTCAATAAATCAGTGATTGTGACACACAAGCAAGTTTCAGAAGGGGACGGCGAAGGTGAATACGTTGCTATCGAGCATTGAAGAGATATTTCTGTCAAGTATTCGCAAAGTTCCCTGTTGGTTATAGAGAAAGTCGTGGCTCTGGTGGCGACAAAACTTGCTGCAAATTATAATTCATTTATCTTAAGGCTCGTTCACTCTGAGCTGCGGCAAAGGTAAAGGAAACTTTGTCGTTGCCGTTACAATTGGGGATAGAACCCAATTGATGACGACACCTTTGCTGTTGCCTTTGCCACAGGTCTCCATGTGAACAGATCTATAGAGACCAATGTTACCCATTCTTGAAGGAATAATATTTCCTTTGCCGCAGCTCGGTGTGAACGAACCTTTAGTTTTATAAATTGAACGTTGCTTGTTCGACATCCCACTTAATGCACACAAACATTTATATTTGCTAAATTGTGAAATAAGAATCAAATCCTCAACAACTTACAAAGATCTAAAACATTTGTTCCGAAGAAAGTGGTGTTAATACGAGCAACTGGGATTTCTGGAAAAAAAACCATAAAGATGATTATATAAAAATGTGAAAAAAAGATTTAATTATAACAAAATATTTACTTATTACCCTGAAGGAACTTCGGAAAATTCGGACTGAAACAGAAATATCACTAATTTCTAACCTATTGAAGTCAATGGGTGGAATTTTTTCTCAGATTTTTCCCTTGAAAATCCACAAATACCTCAGACATCTGAACATCCACTTAAAAGGATTGTGTAGTAGGATTTTCTACCAGATGATATTTAAATGTAAATATGCAGGGAATCAAAGAAAATTATCATTTTGTGTGACCACCCCTTTTTTGTCAATCACTTATTTCTGACAACTGTGCACAAACTGGTTTAAACCAGTTCAAACCAGTTTTATCAATCACTAATTTCTGACTCTGCTAATGTTACTATTGCAAACCCCATTGAAGTCAGTTATTCTGACACTCTGTCAGAAATTAGTAAAAAAGTTTAAGTTGTCAGAATTACTGACTGTACATTATTCAGAAATTTTTGACCATGTGCTTGTTTTTGTCATTTCTAACCTACTTCTAAATTGAAAACTTGAAAAATGGCAATGTCACTTGGATTACAACACTAATGTGCAATTTTTATTGCAAAAATTACTTTTGTAAGGTCAGCAATGGAGGCTACTCCATTCAAAATCTGAAATCCCCATAGACTTTCATTGTAAAGCTTTTGTCAGAAATTAGTGATATTTCCGTTTTAGTCCGAATTTTCTGAAATTCCTTCAGGGTACTTATAGAAATCATCGAAAGTTGGAAGGAAATAAGAGTAAATTAATAATTTTTGTAGGCCATTAATGGTGTTCCTGGGACCCTTGCTACCCAGGTTTTGGACTTCTGGTGATGTCTGACATAGGTTAAAAAACCATGGTGGTTCCCCTTGCTTGGCATGTTTCGTCACTTGCGCGTTTCATATTCTTCAGATTCTCTCCTTTGCGCCTGCCAACCTAAAGAGTTGGTGGCCACTACAGTAACAGATCCCCTTACCCAAATAGTTTTGGGACAGAGGTGGGAGTTGAACCTAAGTATACAATTTTTTACTAACAGGTATCTTCACTGCCTTAGCTATTACATCTGGAAGAAGTTCTCCAAAGTCAGACTTTTGCGAAGGGATTTGTGTCCCATTAGTCAGTGGATGGATGCTTTTACAACCATGTTCGAATAATTTTCTGTTGGAATTTGTCAAATGTCATTAGCCGACTAGTATGTAAACTATACTGAAAAACTGAATTTTCCGTATTTATTTTGTCACTCTTTTGTCACTGAACTTAGCTTCTTTCTAGGAAATCAGATTTGGGTTATTGTGTTGTTTTGTCTGCCAATCTCAAACTTAATTTCTGCATAATAGACCACCTACTCACTCACAGGAACATCAGAAAATACTTACTTAATCTGAAAATACTGATTTTTTTTTGTAATGGATGCGTATGTGAATATTTGCTAGATTTCTAATCTGTCAGGAAACACCAATGGATGTATGTTTACAAAATGAAGAATGTTGTTACACAATCGGAAAATTCTGACTGGAAGTACATTTCTTTTGTACTGTGTGGCAAAATCTACTAATATCACAGTCATCCTGCAATATTTTATAAAAATTAAAATGTAGTTTGGATCTCATTATTACAACACACTAAACTTTCCCGTTGTGAAAGGTAAGAAATGTTCTAATAAGCATCCATGCTAAAAGTAAAGCAGTATTTCCTGATAAAGCATTTCTGGTTTTCCTGCTAGGTGAATATTCAACTTACGTCGGAAGATGGCAGTGGATGTGTCAAAAAACTGCATTAAGAGAAATCCCGTCAGAAATACCACCGGACGCATAATGATGTCTCAAAATATACCAATCTGTAAAGGAAAAGTCATATCCACTTCAACACCTTCTGAAAAATACTACCTGTTTCTACAAAAATATACTGTACGGCATTATTTATCAGGTAAATGTATTGATCATTTCCAGAAACTTGCAAATAAAGTTTAAAAGTTCATAAATGACCAATTTAAAAACTAACTCGGTACTCTGTCATCCTCTTAACAGGGACAATTGTTCGAACTTCAGTGCGATGTTTGCTATTCATCATCATCATGTACATACAAAACATTTAATTAATAAATGTTTCAATTAAAAATATTTCAAGGCTTGAAAAAGTACTCACCTATCAATCCACTGGACATAAAACCCGTCGAAGTTCACTTTTCTCCGAATGTTCTTCCGAAACTAAAAGAAGGACTTCGTTTTCAGAGCTGCCAAAAGAACTGGACACACAGGCCTTCGTTTGTGTCCTTTAAGTCGTCCGTACCACGTCAATACTTGGGTGCGGTTCACATTTTGTGCCAAGAAGAACCTATGTTTTCCAACAGATTATTTCTTCTTGGTTTGTGCGAATGAGAAAACACTGATACAAAAGAGTAAAGACATAGACATTGCGATTTTTCGCAATCGTAACAAATGCTTCCAGACGTCCGGGTCTCTCAGTGTTTATGATCACATTTTCTATGATTATGAAGTTCATCATGACTTCGCTTCACTACAGGTACAATGTTGCATAACCCTAAGTCAAATTGTTTTTGCCCAATCAATTAACATATATGTTAATAATGTAATATATTATCATTAGCTTATCCGGGTATGATTCTTGATTGTGTTCTTGGCCAGGTGCGTTATTTGTACACACAAATGGTCCTGAGGGAACATACTCACAAAACAAAATAAGTACAAAAACTGTTATCCGTGGGCGCCAGGAACTTTCGTTCAAAATACAGTTTTATCTTTCCGTCTGGTTAAGGTTTAGTAAGTAGTATCGTGTTTCTTAACATTGGTTATTCATGGCACTAAATAAATACTCTTTTCGTGCCTGTCTCTAATTGGTGTTAAGATCTCATTTTACACTGGTCGAATTTGAATGCAGATAGCTCGCACACGCTTTATTCCAACAAGGTTAATCCGAATTTCCACGTAATTCAGAATTGCTTGCAAATCTTTGCAACATTCTTTTAATTTCATGTTTATAATGCACAGTTAATTCAAAGTTCCATTAGATTGAAGTCATTAAACTCTTGTTTAGTTCAAAGCAACTGTAAATAGAAGTTTCAATGGCTATCAGATCAAAGTTTGTTGTAATTGAAAACTTTAAATCAAACCATTCCTTTATTTGATGACTTTGCATTAGAAATACACTGTAATCAATTTGCATTGACTACATCAACATTATAGCATTGAATACATGAAGAAGACTGTTACAATTTCAGCAGTGTAAGCAGATTGAAAATTGGACCATTAAGGAAGTTACAGGCAAAAAAACAGTTCTGCATCAACATTGTATATAAATACATATTTTTCTTCATTTGCATCAACTGCATCACTATTGAATTGAATGTACAGAGGACACTAAGTTAATACCAAGAGTGCAAGCGGATTGAAAATCAGACGATTATTAAGGAAATTATAGGCAAAAAACAGTTCTATTTTGTGTCAACTATATCAAGATTGTGCTACATGTAAATGCATAGTTTCCATTGACTGCACAGACATTAACAAACAGTGCATGTTTCCTTTAGCCTATCAAAGTTCTTTCAGGTTCAGAATGCATTTATGTCTCATGTCAATGCAATTTACACCAGGAAATTAGCTTTAAAGTAAAACAATGAACAGACACAAAAAGATGTTATATATTGGTTTCATTCTTTAAATTGATGTAGGTCTGAGTTTATTTCAAATTGAAAGTTAAAGAAGCCACAATTCAAAGAATGAAATCAGAGTGAGTTCTAATTTAAAGATTTAAACTGAAGTAATTTCTCATTTGAAGTTCTATACTAAATTTGATTTACAGAGCATAGTTTGAATCTCTACTGAATTCAAAAGAAATCCTTGCCAATGAAACACTCAGAACAAGGAAGTCCTCCTGCATGACCACAAGAGGTGTATTGCCCACTGTGTAGCAAGTACCCACTCTTCTGTACTGTTTCTGGGGGGTGCCCAATCGAAGGCAGGGGTACCTCAGTCCCAACCAGGGATTACCCCATGCAGTCAGGGAGTACCCTAGTTCCAGTTGGGGTCCCCCTGGAAAGGATCTGGGACTAGAGACCAGGAAAATCACTGGCTAACCCCCCTCCAGGAAAGGACTTGGGACTAGAGACTAGGGAAAGAACATGGGACTGGGCTACTCCCCACCCCCAGTGAACTGACAAACAAAGTGAAAACATAACCTTCCCTCATATTTTGTACGTGGGTGGTAATTGGAAGGAGTATACAATGCTGCCCACTATGTAATGTGTAATGGTGCCATGTAATGGAAGGGTGCGGTCCTCAATTGCAATTTAGGTCATAAGTCTTAAGGTAGTAAATAGTGAGGAAAGGTCCATGGGCCGGCACCGGCAATACACCAGTTAAGGAGGAATGGGAAGAACCATTTGGTATGGGCCGGCATGGAGGCCAGTGGCAGTGAGAAGTGGGGGCCGTCATGGCACATTAATAAGGGGAAATAAATATTCGCCGCAAATATTCCAGGGCCAGTGTGCAACAGATATATTTTTTTAATGTGTGGCGCCAAATATTCGAGCGAAATATTCAGTAAAAATATTCGAGAGAAATATTCAGTAAAAATATTCCAGCAAAAATATTCAGTAAAAAGAAAGTCCTCCTGCGTGAACGCAAGAGGCATACCGACCGCGGCGTAGCCGACCTATACCCGGGGAATCATGGCCC
>JBCAUG010240135.1:0-18615 GCA_038406175.1 Haplosyllis leylae
AAGGATCCTATTTAAAAGTGTAAAAACACAAAATAGTAAAAGTTGGAAATCACCTCTCAGTCACCATGTTGTGTAAGCTGCTGTGTGAGTGAAGATACCCACAGACGTGGCACATAGGGCTATATAGCAGCTTGAACTTCTTCTCACCTCTATATTCTTTGGATTAACCAACAGTATGAAATGTTAGTACGAATGAGAAATGAGTTTGTCACTCTCACTAGATATTCGCACAAAATTAAAAAGGAACTGAATGCAAGGGAAACTTTAAAAAGTCTGGACACAGAATGAAATAACTCCAGGACATTAAATATGCAAATTGACAAGGTCAAACAAGAAATAGATAACAGAACAAAATCAGTCGAAAATCAGGTTAATAGCAGAAGATATCACCAGTGAATTGGAGGGCACACATATATCTGACAATTCACTAAAGCCATCAACCAACACTGACACCACACAAAGTCAGCTTAAGCCCATCGTTAATGACGTTCCTACAATCACAGAAAATGCATCTGGAAGTGCCTTAAATGATGGAGTACATTCCTTGGAGTTGGCTGAATTGTCTCTGCCAATGAATCATTCTGAAGTGGAATCTGAAATAGTTGCAGGTGATCAAGGAATGGGAAAATTTGATGGTGATCCAAAGGAAAAAAGCAAGATGGATGATGTGGAAATGACTGAATCTAAAAAAGAAGATCAGGATTTTACTGAGTCAGAGATGGTAAATGTAGCAGAGCAGTCATTTGATGGTGTGTTGAGTGAAAGTGAAAAGTCAATAAAGCGTGAATTATACAGTGATGATATGGCGTTGGCCAACGAATATTCTGACATGGATACATCCATTGATAGTAGTGTTGATCTTCTGGGACCTGATGTCTTCAAAAGATTTCAGTGTGCTTTGTGTCAAAAGCGATATGTTGACAAAAGATTGTTCATAAGCCATGTTGATGCACATACAGGGAACTTTTTCACCTGTCAGAAATGTCCTGCAAGGAAATTTACAAATTCCCAATCATTTCGGAGGCATTCAGACTGGCATAAAAGGGGTGAAGTGTATTACAAATGCAAGCTGTGTACTGCACAATTTGAGGAAAAATATCAGTTACGCAGTCACAAAATAAAACACACTCCAGCAAGACTACGTTGTACTGTGTATGAGGACTGTGATAAGACATTTAAACACCATGGAGATCAAAGAAGACATGCTGAGTATGTGCATAGAGACACTAAGGACTTTCAATGTGATAAGTGTGGTAAAAAATTCCGGAGCCCTCAGTCGTGGGCTCCACACTTAAAAAAATGTAAGTGACAGTTAATGTTGTTCTTTTGGAGCCTACCTAGTACATAAAGTGGATTTGGCTAATCCTTGTTCTTCACTGACTTGATCGTATGTCTTCAGTCCACTCCGAATATCCTCAACACCCTTTTCGCACTCATTAGTGGACCAGTGTCTGTAGGGTAACAGACACACAGGCTTCTTAACATGCCGTCGTCTGGAAAAGATTTTGTTTAAAATTTAACTATTACTTCATTGTATAAGTTGTTGGTAGTAATAAACACTTCAGTTTTCTGTTTCATTGGTGGTGAAAATAGATGTTACATGCTGTAACAGTTGTCTACATGTTATATCCTTAAGTGTATGCACATTTGTTGCAACATTTTCATGTATTCATAGTCCCAGATGTTGTTGACCAAGGAATTCTGGCAGTATGAACTGTGAGCGATATTAGGTTTTGGGTGCAAATTACCTTTGGCGGTAAATTAATCAGTTGATAATGTCAGCTAAAATTATAAGAACTGGTTTTTTTTCACGAACGAAATTTATCAGTGTGTAATCCTTCACATACCTTGGCATGGTCACATTATTTAAGGAGATGCAAAATAAACAGTATTGTTTACAACCTCCGTCTTTCCATGTGTTTACTGCAAGAAATATCTACACACTGTTTGAGAAAATAATTTCATTACAGATATTTGAGACAATTCCTGCCTTAAATATGCTGAGGAAATAGTAAATTTGTCAGTAAATCTTATTTTCCATCACAACATAATAAATGTTCAGATGACAGCACACGTATTATTACGCATGCATTGACCAGTTCATCTACACTTTCTTGGACTTCTTGGCTGCCTTACCAATTACCGTGTTCCCTGAGAAGAAATTAATTAGCACTTAGCATGCATTATGTGGTAAAAAGATTTAACAGTATAGCAGTAACTGACCCAATTATAAATACTTGCCCTTGGATGAGCATAAGAAATTCTGGATTTGCCGCCAGCACTTCCTTTCAGACATGATTCTCCTACGTGCTGCAGCTGAAACTGATAATTTAAATTTTCCTGACAATCATTGCCTAAAACACAGTGTTATTTAGGCTGACTTTACAATAATTGGACAGAAAATACCACATCTGAGATTACTCCAGTTCTTATCAGACTTCTCGAACATTTTATTGGCAACCAGATTCCCATCATCATCTTTGAAATGCCTGTAACAAAATTTCTTTTTCTTTGTGACTGGTCTGTCTTCTTTCTGATCAAATGAATCATCTGTAATGGTTAAGAAATGTTTTGAACTAAACATACAATGATGCACATTCTAAATATCTGACTAAAGTACATGACTAATCTGCACAACCCTACCATTCTCCGGACAGTTGTTGCCATAAGTGAACATTTCATCAAATTTAATTATGCTGAACTCCTTTGGCCATACAATTTTCCCTGTCTCCACGAATTCATCAAAAACTTTGCCACTACCACCAACTTTCATAGAAAAGCCGGTGAACACTACAGTCATGCCAGATGGGTCCTCAAAGTGAACATTTTGCTTCCCCATAATCTCTTTGTATTTTCTAGCAGTACGAACAGTGGTAATTGTTTTCTTTATTGATGTTTTCACAGCTCTATTCATTTGATCACGTACCAATTTATGTGCTGAAGTCTACAGTAACAATGCATGTTCATAAAATGGAGAAATCAGAAATTAATAAACATGGCAAAATTTACACATTGGTCACAAATCTTACCTTCGTACTTCCAATCTTTTTGCACTTAGCCATTGCCACCTAAAATTTGTTCTTTCTCTGGCCATTGGAATAAAATCTAATTTGCCTGTTAGTGCTTGCATAGACACCAACCAATGCAGTTGTCAGACATAATTCACTTATGTGACCTACTGTGCAAGACTCTCAAGAACAATTCTGAATAATTACTATAGGTACCGATCCAAACAACTTCTACTCATGTCAAAAAATCTGATCATTCTTGACATGCATGAAAATAGTCACCCTGCATTTGGTCCGTAGAAAAATTATTGATCATGTTACTGTTGTGTGAATATGGGACCCTTCTAAGCCATGACACTAGATATATCGATATTTCTCAGAATCTTAATAGTTATTTGTCAATTGTTACAATTACGAAGACTGCTTACTGGCATATTGTTGCCAAGGATGCCGATCCCTTTACCTCCACTACAAAATCTAATAACTCTGATCAATTTAATGCATCAGGTATCAATTCTGATCCGACTACAACATAGACACACTAGACGTTGTAAACTGCATGAATTGATGAGAGTACTGACAGCATACAGGTATAGTTAACATTTGTTTTTAATACATAACACTATATATTGTATTTCAATTTACTGAATTCAATTTAAGGTGTGCATTTGGTAACCATGATGTCCTAACTAATTTACTAACTAATTGGGATGATTTTTACTGGCTAACTGGAGAATTCCCACCGACATTCCACATTTTGGTCAATGAAATTCAGGCTTTGCATGTGCGCTGACGTGGCCGTCATAATATTTTATCAGTCAATAATCAAGTAAGTTTTTATACAAATTATCACACAGAGAGGTTCATTACTCCAAGGTACGATTAATAAGTCAATTGTACAGTTCATACCTAATTGTTGTTAATGCATTCAGGTTCTTCTGACGTTAATATGGTTGAGAAAGTACCCGCCCATGTCTGTCCTAGCAAATCAATTCCATATTCATGTCAGCTTAGTGCACAGGACAATTCACCACATCATTCCACTTCTGCATGTATCTCTGGTTACTAAATATATCCAATGGCCTACAATCCAAGAATGGAGGTCCATGACAGGGATTTTTCCAGATTGGCCAAGAGTTGTCGCAATAATGGATTGTACCCCCTTCCAAATTAGTAAACCAAAAGGTAATTAAAGTTCCTCAACAATGAAGAGATATATTGTTTTTCTTAAAATAGGTGACAAGCAATAAATGGGTAGACATGTGTTGCAGATTTAGTATTAATTGTAGGTGGAATTCAGAGGCTTTTTTGGAGAAGAGACAGACATTGTTTCTTCCTAAATTGGCTTGTGATAACTGACGTTACTTGTAAAATATGTTTGAGCAGACCTGGTTCTGTTGGACATTTGCATGACAGTTCATGTTTCAGGTGAGGGTAGATTCATAAACTACTATTTTAAGACTGGGTTCTTCCAATCAGTTCTGAAGAATATATTTCAGACATATAAACATACTGCCTTTCCCCAACAATCTACAAATAATGGCAGATGCTGGATTTGCAAATATTCCACCTGTTATAACCCCAGCCCATCTGAATCCGCTACCTGCTGGGCCACTGAAAGATGCTATTCAGAGGTACATTTCTCCGAAATTTGATTTACCAATTAATCATGATAATTTATTTGTCTTCTCTTGAAATAATTCATTGATCTCAGATCTTTTCATCAGCAAAGAACATGGATAGAGTGAATTTTTGGGATTTTGAAGTCATCATATTTCTCTGCAGGACAAAGGAGGTTCAGATCAAGAAGAGTAAATGCACCACTTGTCTGCAATATTTCTGCAGCACTGTCAAATAGACATGCATTAATTTTTCAAATTTTGCGAGCACAACTCAGTTTGAATTAAAGCATGATCCTAAATTTGGGTTATTTGTTTTGGACATGTGCATGTGTGCGAGCCTTGATATTGGCTATTCAATATTGACTACGACTAATTGAGTTGTGTTTGTAAATGAATTGTTTTGTACTCAGATGAAATTGGCATTGCTATTTAAGGAGAACTTTCGGCATTTTCTTTGCTTAGTTGATCTTTTGATCTCCACCATGGCCAAGCAAACTTTCTGGGATCAATTGCTAAAGGAGCATTTCACGGTGTATGATGTGGAGCTCTCAATTTATAAGAACAACATGAATGTTTTAAATAAGCCAAGAGCTTTGGTAAAAGCTATATGTGACGGCATATGTCCAACTGAAGTGCCATTCACATTACAAAGGCTTTACCATGAGGCAGTGTATGGGTTGGACCCTAAAGTGCATCTCTGAATATTGAACTGCATGAATATGATAGCTCGAAGTGCAAGGTAAAAAATCCATTTATTGAAACTGTCATTTCTTTACAACAAAGTTTGCTTCAAAATCATTTATAACATTAACTCGTAATTCGCAGAAGTGACACTTATGTTTGAGAAGTTGACATGTTACACACACCTGACTATGGCCCCATGAAGTTACCAGATTTGGTTCGGAAGATGAAGGAACGTAAAAAAAAAGACTCTGCCATTGTTGACAGTATGAGGTAAATGTAACAAACAGTTTGTTTTAATTGAATCTAGAATATACATGCAATTAAACAGTGATTATGCATTGACCAATGTCACTGGAATCCGGATATGGAAATGTATGGTGTGTCGGAATGAAAATTCCTGTTGAAATAATCCACTGTATATTTCACATTTCCACAGATCGCATGAGGAGAAGGAGCGTTAGAAAAAACTTGGTACGTAGATTAGAAAGCACAATATAGTGGAGGCCAATGAATTTTGACAAAATATTTTGATTACTCAAACTGACATATTTTGTTTGCAGAAAAACGTCAAAAAATGGAATCCCAAGCAAAGGAGCAGCTGATGAGCTACGACCTTACTTCTGATGATGATGAAGGTGTGTAAATATATTTATGGTACCCATAAAAATTACCACCAATCATGAAACTACTTGTCTTAAAAATATCATTTTACAAAACACTACACTATAAACTTGAATTGAAAGGTTTATTTCTTGACCAAACATAATACAATAAAATGCATAGATTGATAAAATATTCAGATAAGCACAAACAGTGGCCTTCACTGTAACTATGTTGCAATTGCTTGCTTTTATGCTCCCCGCCAGGGGTGTCACTTGTGACATTTTTAACTGCTTTTCACTTGTATAAATCCACTAATATTTGGCTGTTGATGATACATTTAATTGATTTCGTTATTTATATGTTTAACATAACAGTTTAGAACAAATAGTAGGTGAACATGCAATTTACAATAATTTTAACAACTGTAAGTAATGCGGCTAAATAGGCTGCCTGCAGCAGATATAAAGTTCACATGGACGGATAAATAATATGGAATTAATGTACATGTGTTGACAACTGTCAAATATTCCCCAAAGAAAAGTGTGAAAAATAACAACAATAGGATTAATTAGCGAAATGTGGTACGGCTATCAAGCACTTCAATAGGATTAATTAGCGAAATGTGGTATGGCCATCAAACACTTTAGAGTTTCCATTGAAGGAGATGTTGGATCGTCGATCGTTGCATCTCTCCCTTCTGTCGTCATGATTACGGTGACAACCCTGACCATTGTACACTCTATTTGTGTGACCCTGATCACGACTGTCCATACGAACATCAGCATCATTGTGTCCAACAGATGGAACTGAGGCTCTCAATGGCAATTTTATTGGTCATAGAGAGATTTTCTTCTTTTCAAATTTCTCTACTTGTTTGTCTATCTCTGTCCAAAGTTGTGTTTTACCGTAGGTGTTGAGTTCTCCCCAGCAGTCAAAATTGCCATCATTTGTCAACGCCAATGCCACGTCTATGATGTAGTGATTTTCTGCGTTCGATAGTAGATCATTGAGACGAGAGTTAAATATGTGTCTAAATGTCAATAGGTTTGATCTGAAACCTGGTTTATCCAACATGCGCACCCAGATGACCTTAGGCTCATTGTGGTTGAGTGACCCAGGCTTTCTTCTCTTCAGGTTATCCTTCTTTGCTTCCAACGCTCGTAGCATTTGATTTATTATCCAAGTAAGAGCTGTGGTGATTAGCATGGGAATATTATCGTCTGATTTCCCAATAATGAATCTAAGTATGTCTGCATCCGGGACAACCAGAATGAGTCTAAGTAATGTGAGTGTATCATTTAACGCTTTTATTAAACAGTTCATGAAATGCGCCAATACATCTGTGACCAGAGTGTTAGGATTAGGTGTGAAGCATGTGATATTAAAGTAATCATACACATAAGGTACTTGCTGTCTAGCCACTTGAGCCTTTTGCCTCATACTAGGAAGTTCGTGGTAGACAAGATTCAGGAACTGATCACCCAGTATCCATAGGTTATTACAGGCTTTTACGTCACCTGAAACAAAAGAAAATTGAGCATGAAAAATAAATTAACCGGTATCAAGCCCAATCTCCGGAGAATACGTTACTGCTTCAGGTAGCAGTAAACACTGTTGCTTCGCCACCTTCCGATTTTCTTGATGGTCTTCACACTCATGGAATAAAGGTGTAACATATCTGATGCCATTCCTGCTCTCAAACTATGGGTTCCATACAGTGTTGGGTCAAGTCCTACAGAAGACAACACTTGCTGCAAAAATCTTCTGAAAACCTGTGCTGTAATGGGAGACTTATCTCTGAAAACAAAGAATTGTTCTGAGTCATTTTTTCTCATCCCCCATACTGCCAGGTAGTCATGTAACACCTGGAAAGGACAGAGTAAGTTTTTCACACCTCTAGCACAGTGTATTTCCCTGCCAGCTGCATCATATTCCCAACCATTAATTTTAATGATATGAGGTTTACCATCTTGTCCGTGAGTCTTAGAAGAATGTAAGACAAACATTATTTTGTCCTTATTTCTACCTATGTGTACATCAACCGCCTTGAGTGTGTGGGGGCTAAGTGTTAACTCACCCACTCTGAAAAGCCCATAGTAACCAGTAATTAGCATTGCCCTGTACAACTTCATGAGGTAAACTTGATCTGAAAATAGATCCCACACTTTGTTGTACAGTACTGTCAGTAATGATTTCCTTATGGGTAGTTGCGTTCTAACTGTATCATGGTGTAATCTGCAGCTCTGGTCAAAGATGTCAGCAATGACATATCTTTGTTGAGTTCTTCTCTGTCGTCTCTCAAAACTGATTTAATAGCAGAAATATAACTTTTTATGGTAGTTGACTTTCTATTTTTATCAATCAGATAGGCTATGAAAAGGACCAATCTTTCTTCCCAACTATGAGGTTTACTATCTAGTTTGATAAAAAATTCATTAAATTTTTTCCATATCCTATAATAAGTATCATGTGTGGAAGAGCGATTACGCTCTAATTTGAGTCTGTCTACAATTGATCTAACCACAGCTGTTGATATTGATGACTCTCCTGATGATGAGTATATATCCACTGTACTCAGGTTCATTTTTCCTCTCCATCTACTGGTCTTTTCTGAAATATAGAGATTCACGATATAATTATTGAACAGTTAGATCTCCATATTAGTATTCCTTAAACCAGATTTTTTGGACAGGCCATAGGTCAGTGTTTATTCGATCTGCTTTTGGCAGCATGGTTTTAGGTGCGTTTTTCCAAAAACGCTTAAATTCAAGGCGTGAAAGTGCGTCTGCGAGCACATTCAACTTCGATGGAATGTAAGTGATGAAAACTCTTCTGTTGTGTTCAAGATTGCTCAGAGTCAACAGTCTAATAAGTTTCATGCATTGTGGACATTTTGAACAGGATGTGTTCACCATATCTCTCACGCTCTTGTTATCACAATATACCCTGACTCTGGTATTATTTAACAGTGGTTCCCAGCTCCAGGTTAGTACTGCTGCCACTAATGCATACAATTCTAAAAACTGTATGCTGGGGTTTTCCTGTACCATGAAATCAGGTCCCCATACACCAACCAGCCATCTATTGCCGAAAACAGCCCCCATTCCAAGAAACTTGTTTGAAGACGAGTCCGTAAAGAATTGCAGGGTTGAAGCATCTATTATTCCATTCACATCTGTGAATGGTCTACAAAGTGATACTTGATCATCACATTCCAAGAATTGCAGCCACATGTTACAGTCTCGAACGAAGTTGTTATTGAGAGTCATGTGATGGTACTGTTTCAATGGGTTCCCCTTTTTATCAGTCAGTTTTAGGTTATCATACATTGCCCTAGTGAAAGCCCTGCCAGGGACCAATGCTCTACAGAGAAAATTCAAGGTTCCCATCAGTCACTGTATGAAGTGAATAGTCACCTTCTTTTTCTCTACAGCCCATTTTAGCAAGTTTGTAGCCTTCAATTTTTTCTCAACTGGAATTGACAGTGTGTGGGACCTTCCGTTCAACAAAATCCCCAAAAACACCATTTCTGATGCAGCTTTCTCTGTCTTCTCCAAGGCTACTGGACAACCTATATCTCTTCAGAATTCTAAAAATCTGCTCACCATTCTATTGCACTCTCTTTCCTCCAAGCTGACAAATAAGTAATCATCAAGATAGTTGGTCACGGAAAAATATCTACCAGTCAGATATTCAACCACATGCTGTAGTGAGTCAGAGAAAAGTTGGAATCTAGCGCAAGAAATGCTGGCACCGAAAGGCAAGTTTTTCTCAATGAAAAACCTAGTCTCTCCATTTAAATGATCTCTTGCTTGCATTATTAGTAAGGATCTCTGACTAGGCAAAATAGGCAGGATCCTGAATGCACTTTGCAAATCGCTTTTTGCGAAGAAAAGTGTACTGTGAACTGCATTTCTCTGTTCAGATTCCACAAATTTCCATTCTTCCTCCACCAAGATTTTCTGTTGATCCCTAGACCTCACACCACAGCTGTCATCGGTTGAATTACTGTTGAAAAGACAAGAACGAATTGTGTAATTAAGGTCCTTATATTTGACAGTGCATAACTCATTAGGTGTGTGGTAATTAACACTTTTATCCACTTCCTCAGTTCCAAAATCAAAGGAGAGATGAAAAATCAATCTTGTTTTATTTTGAGCTTTTGGGACAAGTCCAATGGGTGACTGAATGTAATAATCGAAAGGGATTGCCTTGAAAGGCCCAGCATACCTTTTCAATTTTACCTCTTTTAGTAATTTGTCCCACAATTCCATCTCAGACCCCACACTGATTGGAATATTTCGGGATCGATTTCTCCTTTTCTTTGAACCTTTGTATCCAATGTCAAAACCTCTAGCAAAGCCATCAATTAGAAATTTACTTTTTTCAGTGTTAAAGCTTGACCTGCCCAAATAATCCGCGTACTTGCTAACATCAATTGGAGTGACAATATCAAGTAAGTTTTCCTCCACAATGTCTTCCGAAGAATTGCTCATTTTGCCTGTGAAAATAGTTCTATTATTACATGTCAATATTCAATTTGAAATGTAATAATACAATTAGATAGAGTAAATAGACATAGTTGTGTAGCTTCAATTATTATGAATTGAATATATAGATTCTTTAATTCCTGTTTTCCCTTCTATCACCACTCCTTGTTTCATCATTCCTTTCATGAACACTCGCCCCCTTAAAATTATTTCCAACAGTAGATTGTCTGTCAGTGTGGTTGGCATTTCCTGAACCAGAAGCTCTTCTACATTTTACTGCTGGGTGACAGAACTTCCAACAAATTGTGCAGTGGTGATCGAATTTACACCCTGTCCCGAAGGTACATTTGCCCCTGTTAAAACGTCTGCAAGGTTTGTTAACTTTAGCACGTGATCCACTTCCATTACCTGCTCACTATTGTATGAACTCCCCGATACCACCAACCGGTCTCTGAGCCTGAGAGACCATGCTTGCTGAAGTATCATGGCCCAACTCCTTTGTGGATTTTTTGACATATGGAGTCTAAACTCCCTGTCATAAAGGTAAACATTCTCCCAGGTATAGGCCATAGCAATAGTGTGAATCACATGGTTGTACTCAATTAATTCTGCAGCCCTGTGTGGATTTGCTTTACAGTATATATTGGAATATACTCTAAAAGCTTGTTCCCATTTTGCAAAACTGTTGATACTCACTGACACCACTACAGGGACCCAAAAATTCTTCCCATTCCTAACTATTAGTTCCATCCTACTGTCTTCTTCCACCACTATCGTATCTCTAGATAATAATTTCCTGAAATCGACAAATTCACCCTTACTGATTATTGTGATAGTTTGGTCATCCAGGTGTGCCCCTACCTGGATGTAACCTTCATCAACTAAAGCAGAAGGTGAAAGCAAGTTCTGAATTCCTGCGGTACCGAAATTATTATCAATCCTACCTGGAGTGGCATAAATCTTTGCCTTTGCAGCCTCTGCTTGTCTTATCATCTCCTCTAATTGTCTTTCTGGTGATTGTGGCCTGGGCCCAGATGTAGAAGGTGTTGGATCCTCTCTTTCATTGTTGTTGATCCTATCTCTTCTGTTGCTACTCCCTGTAATTAAAGCATTAGTTTGTGTTAAATTATTATTTTCATCACTGGAATCCAACAAAAATTCATCTTCTGATGAAGAGCTGGTCCTTATAGGAACTGCATTTTCATAAATAGTCTCGACCGATTTATTGTCAAAACATAATCTACTTCTGTTCTTGTCCTTTCCAATGATTGCATTAGAATTAACGTTGTCAGTTAAATTCTTACCCAGTTTTTGTGTACACTTTTCCAGCATGGCCATGGTCTCTGGCATGTCATTTGACTTCTCTATTAACCTGTGAAGTTCCCCCAATCTTGTTGCCATTTCGTTATCAATTCTCTTCATTTGCTCATTTAGAGCAACTTGATCTTTGTTTACATTAGCATTGCCATCTGACTCAACCGACCTTGACCTATCTTGATTATCATGTGATTGATCAGGGGTCATGTGATCAACACCATGATGATGCATTTCCATGGCATTCGTAACTCCTTGACCTTCTTGCACTTCTTCTTCTAGGTTTGAATTTTCCGTTTCAATATCAGAATTTTCGGCATCTGAGGTCTGATCTCTGAAAAATTCCCCTTCCTCAGCAGCTGTGACAGCAACGGCAAGCATTCTGTCTCCATCCGCGAAACTAGTGTCTACCTCTCTCTCTGAAGATCGAGTCCTGGACCTTTGCGGATTGAATGAAACTTCTTCAGGTTGACTGTTCCAGTCTGGATTGTTGATTTGACGATTTCTAAGATTAGTTCCAGACTGTTTCTGGTCAGATTTCTGATCCCTGGATTTTTCCGTTCTGGGCCTTTTCTGCACTTCCACTTTCTGGGCTGATTTGTCCCTCTTTTGTGTTCTCTTAGGCATATCGATAGTGTTACTGATTGCTGCTGAATTAGTTGCAAAAAGTTAACACAGATATATGCCAATTCAATGATGGTAATACCCAATTTAATCAAAAGTGTTTCAGGTACATCCAAACATGTCAAGAAATAAACAAATAATGGTTGGAACACTGGTGCCCCTTTTTGACATCATCCTATGTGCTTGGCCTTGAGAAAGCTTGGAGCTGCTGTCAGCCTTAAAGTTGTTCCCGTGTTCCAGTAAAATCCATTTAATTCTAACAATTAAATGGTACTTTTCATGATAAGCACAACAACATTGAAAAACAAATCTACATGTGGTCCTGAAGAATTTAGCGTTCGAATTTCCAGACATCTTTTAGTTCTTAACTACTGTATTTTGCAGTATTCCGTTCATTGGAAAATGTCTCTTATGTCAAAACATCCTGAAAAATATCTTACAAAATAATTAATTTTGAAAAGTGTTCTTTCCAATCAATGGTTTGGGGAAAATAACCAACATGTAGATTCTAATGTCACTGAGGTAGTTGACGTAGAAGACCTTAAATAAATTACTGGAATGCTAAAACCTTATAAATATGTGTAGAAATGTATAATTGAACAGTCCGTTGATTAACTTTTCATAAATGTCACTGAATGTTAAATACTACTATTCAGTTCTGCTTCTTATGTTTCTTCTTCTTCTTTTTCTGTGATGACTCTGTGGATGTTTGAGTACCTGAAGATTTTTCTGTTGGGACCTCAGCTTCAGATCGTACACATGCAGCTTCTGTTGCTCTGTTAGCTTTTCCGCCGTCTTTCTGCTTGTACTTCTTCGGAACATCACCCTGCACATGTTGCTGTTGGTGGGCTGAAGGAGGATCACTATGTTTCTCTGTGGAAGATGCCAGATGACTGACAATCACCACTTGAACTCTGAAAGCATCTAATCAGTGAAGCATTTAATTACTTAGTTCTGTCATGGATACTTAAATGTAAGGAGCTCTTAACAGTAAATAATATCTCTGTTGTTCTGCAGTTGCCTTTGTTGTTGAAGGTCTGGTGTGTGTGTATGTTGGAGCGATGCTAACTGTTTGTGCCTGCAGCACTGGTGCACTTGTAGTATGTCCAGACACTGCTTCTTCAACTTGCTCACCAGGTTGTACAACAGCTGTAGAGCTGGTTCAGAGACGTGCCAAATCATCTGGTTGTAAATGACCAAACTTAGATGACAACATGTCCAGCCACATTTTGAATTTGTCATTTATCTCGGGTACCGGTGCTAATTGACAGCACGGTTTGGTTAAATCCAATGGTAAAGGCACATCCACAACTACATCTTCTTTTGATTGAGGTTCAGGAGGCTGAGTTTCCTGCTGAACAGTAAATCTGGACCAAACAATTTCATTACTTTTCTTTTCCAGCTTAACTGCAGTTTTCTTCTTAGTGTGTTTCTTCTTCCTCTGCTTGACTTTGCGCTTCTTTTCCAGACGTTTGGCTGTGAGATTCAATATGTTGTATCCTTCATAATCGAAAAACTTAGGCTCAAATTTTCCTGATGTTTCCTCTGATGGGAACATAATTGTGTAGTCATTACTGTTGTCTGACTCATCAGATGATGACGATGTGTCTTCTGTTTCATCATCCTTATCCGTGCATAAAGTTTGTGTTGAAATTTCATGAGACTGTGATATTTCCTGCTTGATGCCCAAACACTTGAATTGCTGCTCCAGTGGAGCCATCCTATTGAGCTTGCTGTAATAGAATTAATTTCTTTAAGCTTTTCCACTAAGAATATTTGCTCAACAATTAATTCCCTGAATACCATTGTGATTTGGGCAAGAAGGAACCACTCCAATTAATTTAAATCATTTCAGGACTTTACTTAGACATTCTAAGTATTGTGTTTGACTACACTTACAAATACCCATCAGTGTACATAGACCTATTATTTTGAAAATTTACCTATCACTTTTAGCGGGATCATGTAAATCTTTTCATTTTTGTCGTCTTTCAGCTTCAATTTTTGCCTCATCATCCACTGTGTCCTCTTCAAAAGTCAAGAAAGGCACAGACGGTTGTGCTACACCAACCACACCACCACTGGCAGCAACATCCACTGGTATGTCTCCAACATCTATACTGTAACAAAATTTACCAGATGAAAACACTGCAAGATTACTAATCGACCAGCTTAATTGAATACAAAAATTACTACAATATGATAAATGTGGAGAACCTGTCTTGAAATTTAGCTGAAAATTTCACTGACATTAAATTTCACTACATGTCAAATGCAACTAGCCGATGGTATGGAAATACATCCTTGGCCATGGCTGGCAGTACTGGCAAAGGAAACGATAATAGAACTAGTTCATTTACCTGAATTTTAATGGCTGATTAGATGTTTGCTGATGTCTGGACACTGTGGTTTTTGTGGAAGTCAGAGTTGGTGCCAATGTAGAAATACTAGGCTGCTTATCACTCCCAGACTTACTTTTGCCTTTGTCTTTGTTTTTGTCCTTCTTTGAGTCATCATGTTTGTCAACCATTTTCCTGGCTAGAAACAAAACTTTGTGAATCAGTAATCACCATGGTTTTCCTGCATTCTCTGACATGTGGTGTTATGTGCTTAGACTTTGTGCAACGATGATCAAAGTCTGCTAAATGAATATTGTGAAATGTACATACCCTACTAAAGACATTTGCAGATAACTAGTTTAAACAGTAAATGAAATCTAATTGAAAATTGTACTCACATTGATAGAAAATGGACGTGGGTAAATGCTCCGAGAAATTGACATGCGCACTGTATAATTCAGAGTGGACAATCAATTCAACGCACTCAGGCTGTGTAATCTATCTTTGCAGGAAACTCAGACGAAATGACAAGAGACTATTTGGATGTGTCTGATGGTAATGAATCACTGTACCCACAGTTTTTATTACATTTCAATGACATTGCCTAAAAACATTGCATTTTGCAGGAAATATTGAGGGGGCTCAAATTGGATTGTTTGAAGAAGAGGAGGAATATGATGGATTCAATTCAGTAATACAACTTGAGTCTGGAGGTAGAAAGTATAGTATATTCTGATTGTGATAATCAGTTATACGTAAAATAATTTTTCCAATAATACGTTACTGTGGTTAGCTGCCTTTGTTCATACTGGCAAGGAATGTCTTTATCACTGCGAATGTTCATACTGCCAGTGATTTTCAATTACAAAAATCCTAGCACTGTGAATGTTCATACTGCCAGATATTTTCAATTTTGCAAATGCTGGCACTGTGAACATTCCTACTGCCAGTGATTGCTAAATTCACAAATCCTGGCACTGTGAATATTCCTACTGCCACTGATTTCCATTTGTGCAAATCCTGGCAATGTGAATGCTTTGCAAGGTAAAAATTGTGTCCATTGTGGTCAGTGTGAATTACTTTTAGGCAAAAAGAAGTAAATTAACATATTGCCTGAGACATTTGAAAATAAATATTGAATTGATTTTTTACAGAGGTCATTATGAATGAGGTTTCATCGGAATCAGATGATGGGTAAGGTTATTTTTAAGTAAATTGATGGGATTCTTTATTGTTGATGTTGTTAATGGCAAATTTTTGATTTTCAGGGATCTCTTCAATTTTGAAAAGTTTAAAGTTAATGGTGTGTTTGAAGGCAAAACTTACAGCTCGCAAAATCAATACAAGAAAAGGTTATTTTTTACTATTTTGTATTTATTTCTCAGTGAAATGAATCTAGTACATTTGGAGGAAATGCAAATGATGCTTGCATCCAAGCAAACTGCGAAATATGGGATTAAGAACAAGAGAAATGACAAAGAAGAATACACAGAGTAATATTTTACAGTTATTGGAGGGTGTAGATTTTGAGAAGATTTGTAGTAGACAACTTTTCATGTGATAAAAAAAATAATTGTACATTTTCCCACCAGGTTTGACGCAATTTTGCCCAAAAAGAAGTTGAAGTAAGTTGCATTGTGACTCTATTTCATATAAATTTGTCTTGTGTATTATGGAGTAAAATAAATGGATTAAATATTTCAGGGAATCCATTCCAAAGAGTACAGCTTCAAAAGAAACTAAGGCAAAGGAAACCAAAAAACAGTTTGAGGAAGTATTCAAGTTGTTTGACCCATCAAAAATGCCGTATGTAATGTCACATTACTTAAATTTTCCTTCAGTTAGTCTTTGCATGAATGAATGTTTTCCTACATGGATGTTTTGGAAACTATTGCATAATTTGTATATGTTTGATATTGCAGTAGAAGTGAAATGGCATTGAAGCAGATTGATGACAAGATAAATGGTCTCTATAGATCAGTGTTCTAATGGTCTCCTTGAACACCGTGCATCACTTAGAGCTCAATCAGTGCTGTTTGGCTTCAACCTGAATGAGTACAAGGACAAGGTAAAGAAGGAAATTGCAGAAGAGCAGACTAAGAAGAATCATCTGAGGTTGAAGAGGCCAACCCCAGAGTCGACAGTTCTGAAGGAGTCCAAGAAATATGAAGATGGGGAAGGAAAGAATGAGCAAGACGAGTCACCATTAAGACGTGAGAGATTTGTTGCACATGCAGAATTCAATGTGTGCATTTCGTTATTTAATGTGAAGACCTTTCTTTTTCCAGCCCATAATCTTGGCTATTTGTACCAGAACCAAATGGAAGACCCAGACGTAGCTAAAGACTATGAGAGGTGGATTGATGGGGAGAGTGAATAGTGAGTAATTACATTATTTAGTCTCAATGGAATTTTTGTGCAGCACTGGGACAGGAAGTTAAAAGATCATTTCCGTTATACCTGTTTTTTAAATAAAACTTTATTTGCAGAATTGTGATGAGCAGTGCTGGTTTGCAGTCCACGTCCCTGGATATTTGGCCAACAGAGGAATTTTGAAATAAATCGATTTTGACATTTTTTTTCGTCTGAAATTCAACACACATATATTGACGAATATTTTGTTTGTTAAGTCACAAAAAAATGCTTTTTCTCAATAGTATTTCCTTCTTACTACCAAAATACACATATTTAATCGATTAGTTTTCACTTGATTTAAGATGGAATAAATATTAGTAACAACTAAGGCATTGACAGGTGCTTTAAATTATAATCAATCACTGCTGGCTCCTTACATATTCGTACATTTATTAAGTAACTATGCTGATGGCAGGTTCGTCCTAAATAACAGTGGTATCCAGTCAACCTATGATTTCATTTCTGAAATTATTGCCGTTATTTCAAATCCTGTAAATTCATTGGAAGTGTGTGATGGTAAAATCATTCCACGGCTTTATTCACAGTAAAAAATCAATTTTCTTTCCTGCCAGAATTCTGCCAGAAATTGGCAGAAAAAAGATGAATTATAGGAAAACTCGATTTAGCCAAATTCTCCCGGAAGTCATTTTTGAAAAGAATTGAAGAAAATTCTAAATTGTCTTAACTACGTTATATTTGTTACTTAAATGTTGACTACTGTCAACAAACTGGTCTGAACCAGCTAAAGTTAGTTTAAATTCAGTATAAAGGTCACCAGATTCTGACTAAAACTGATTAATTTTGACTGAAACCACCAGATTCTGACTGACGTTGATACATTTCTGACTGTTGCCAATACTAGTTATGTTGTCAGAATTTTTTTTTTTTTGGACAGTCATCAGAATTTTCTGATCTTAGGAAAGTTCTTCTTGACATTTGATCTACTTGTAACTTAAAAACTTTTTTTTAAATTGTTTTTGGGGGATATAAGTCCCTTTCGTGGGGCCACTGATACCTCTGTTTTGGACTTCTGGTGATATCTGCCCTGGATTTCAGAGCCACGGTGGATCCCTCACTTGTGCACTTCCTCACCTGCATAGATGGATTCCCCAGATTCACCTCTGGTGTGACACCTGCTGACTGTATAAAGGTCAACATGGCAGCCGAGCCTTTTTGATCCAGGTACCTGTGGATGTGTCCGCAAGCATTGGTGGAGGTTCGGGGCTCAAACCCAAATAACTTAAAAACTTGAAATATGGCAACATTGCTGGATTCAAATCACTAACATACTTGTTTTGTCATTTAAAAAACTTTGGCACCTTTCGTCTATTCAGAGAAGGTGATTTTATCTGAGAGGAACCCATGGCCTCTTGGCTATTGTTTCCTCTCAGAAAGTGACACCTGCCAACTGAAAATTGGCATCTTGAGTGCACTGACCTGGGTGCACTCAAAACTGCACTTTTCTGAAAAATAAAAATTCAGCACAGGTATGACACAACTTTTCAGGGTAGAATCA
>JBCAUG010240246.1:0-18614 GCA_038406175.1 Haplosyllis leylae
CCCCCAGCCAGGATTGGCCCCCCCTCTGGGGTATTCCCCCTGGCCAGGACTGGGGTACCCCCCCCCAGCCAGGACTGGCCCCCCCAGCTGGGGTACTCCCCCTGGCCAGGACTGGGGTACCCCCCAAGCCAGGTACCCCCTCAGCTGGGTACCCCCCTCCCCTGGCCAGGACTGGGGTACCCTCCCCCAAGCCAGGACTAGGTACCCCCCAGCCAGGTACCCCCCAGCTGGGGTACCCCCTTTTCTGGCCAAGACTGGGGTAACCCCCCCAGCCAGAACTGATCCCCCCCCCCATAGGATTGGTAGGCTACGCAGCGGGCGGTATGCCTCTTGCCTTCACGCAGTTTAAAATATTCTTAAAAAAGGCAAATTCACCAGCTTCGGTTCTTACATTTATTCATTTAGCGTCCTGGCAAAGGGGTTGAATGATGGTGGAAGGGGTATTAACATTGCTATTGTTGATCCGAAAACCAAAGACGTAACTAAAGTTGGACACTTTGATACATATTCTGAAGGTACGTACGACTGTTTCATATACTATGAGTATTTAGAGTCTATTTGCATTTACAGTCGAAAGTATCTGTTTTTGTTGCCGTTTAAAAATGGCTTCAGTGTAGTCCTATGTTCCTGTTTACACAAAGCATTAAAGATAAAAAGTGCTACCGATGCAACGTTTACTTACTTTTACGATAACTGTGAGTAGACATTTAATAAAATAAAACTTCTCTAATTTTTTCACTTTCAAAAATGTTTGTATTTGAAGTATTTTCATTCGATGCAGACAGCAGTAATCTGGAGATATTTTTGGAGATGATGAACGACAAAGAAATTATCATTGCAGTTGCACATGACGATGCATCAAAGAAGTAAGAATTTCTTTAAAAAAATGGCGTCATAAAATTAAAATCCTTTCAGATAAGATACTTTTGAAACATTTTATTAAGCTACAGAGTTTTTCCAACAACCAATTAATACACTGTTTGCCTCCAGAATGGCAGAAAATTTGTTCACAAAGTACACGATGTATATCTTGAAATTTCTTGTTTGAGACCTGTGGTTCCCTGCGTTTTATTTCTGGTGGGTATGAACTGTTGAGACTCAAAAGACCTTCAGGCACGACGCGAAGAGTTCCAAAACAAACTTGTTTATGCCGTATTCAAGAATCTTAAACCCGCGGCATACTTTGCATGCTTAGTTGTTGTGGTGGTGATAATAAAATTAACAAGTGTTTTGATGTCAGTGGACTGCAGTGATGTGGTTGCTAAAATGTAATTATACTACGGCGGATTAGTTTTATAGTGAAGTCTCGGGGATATAGACTGTCCAATGCAAACTTACGAAGAAGATGGAGTTACAACGTGTAGAGATTTACAATGTTGTGATGATGCTGCTATGTATGCGTGACGTAACACTGTAGAACACAAAAATAATCGCATGATAATTTGTCTGTTTCTATTGTGTAGTTTAAACCTGCATGCTCAGAAGTTGTTTCAAGGTTTGGGATCGTCCTTCATAGACAAGTTGACGTTCCGTGACGTCTGGGGCTTCGTGGGACAGAAAGGAATTGTTGGACATTCTCCCATTGAACAGGTGCATGGTTATTCTTGATAGCTATTTGTAAAAGACAACAAGGTCAAGTTCGTTTATTTCTGTGGTCTTACACTAAAATGCAACTACTGAATTTTTCACTGCAGTTAAAGTTGATAAAAGTTCAATTTTCGACAGAACAATTAACAGTTGTTTCCTTTTACAAACGTATTCTTTACTCGTGAGCAATGGTTGTATTGTGCATAAAAAAACCAAATATTTCGATTCACCCTTCCTTTTTAGATACTTTTTTTCCTTCAAATACACCACTGTTTTATTCTTGGTGTGATTCATTAAATTCGGTCTCACAATAAATATTTGTGTTTGCCAGTACGAGAAATCAGCAAACCAAATACAAGTTGGCACTAAGGTTAGATTTGCAGTGAAGCAATGTCGTAAAATTTTTGTTCACTGTAAATGATTTTCATTTTTTTGATCAGAATCAATTTTTCTTCTTTGCTCTTTTGGAAAGTGCATAGAACAAACCTGAATTAAGTGAACTAAGCCAACATGTCAGACACATATTGCAAAACGCTGTATCTTAAAACATTGTGGTTCTAGTAGCGATAAACTAAACTATTTCTCCAACATTCTGGGTAAAATGTCCTGTGTATATTCCTGTTGCTGTGCTTTTTTGTATCTTGGATCTTTATTTATCGTTTGTCAGGTAGTTATAGTATGCTTTGGATGTTTACACCCCTGTGATGCTTCATAGCTTTGAATAATGTGCACTTGAATTTACGAGTGGTTTGTTGTTAGCTTTTTGATTGTAGTATTTGGCTGATCATTAGAATACATAATATTCTTGTGACGCATCTTATTGCACGTTGCGTGACAATTACATATGCTATTTACACCGGCAACAACAATCCATATTTTCTTACAGCTTCTTCCAGTTATCATCTTTTTCTATTCTGTATCATCCTTTTGATAACCACTGAATATTTTCCACCTCTGTCTTTGTTTTAGACTTTCAGATCATGCCAAGTCACTTTTTAATACATTGGGAAGCGGTATGATTCAAAATATGAAATTCCGTGATGTTTGGGCTTTTGTTGGTCAGAAAGGAATTAAGGGTTTCGCAGAAATTGAACAGGTGATAGTCCAATTGAATTCTAAGCATGAATCCAAAATGTATTTTGTTGTTTTGAAGTATATACATGTAGCCTAACAGAAAAAGAAACAGCTACAGAAAACAAACAAAAGTATGAAAATTGTCAAGCGATTTTTTCCTCTGATTTTCATTTGTTTAATTTATTTATCCGCATAGAAATTGCCGCTTTAAGAATCTAAAAAGGGAATTCAAAATAGAATGTTTACCAGTGCTTAATAACATTGCTAATATCGCATTTATTAGGAACAGTACCAATTAAACAGAGAGCCATCGAGTTAAAAAAATGAACGCTTTAGTCGTATGTCAAATGAATATCGATCCTGTCTCTTGTTCCCGTTTATTCCAACAAACTTTTTTTGTGAAGATGAAAATTTTTAACAGTTATAGGATACTATGACACCCAGAGTATCAATGATTCAAAAAACTTAAAACGGGCTTTTTGCTGACATGTCTTTCAGATTGAGTTCGCTGGTCCTGCTTCTTCATTCCCTCGTCCAATAGACAAGAAAACATGTGTTCCACTTACGTGTAAGTTACGAAAAGAGCGAATGTGATGTCTTGTGCTGTGTACTAGCTATAGTGTTTTTGTTTTAAGATTTCTGTTATGCCTCTAGTTCTGCTTCGTTTTGTTTGAATGTGTCGCAGCATCAATGCAACTGAATCTGCACTTTGCCGGCACCTAACATATTACTATATTATCCGATGAAGGGAAAGACAGTCGAACCACTCTTAAACGGGCCCTCCCATTTTATGTGGAAATTGTACAGCGTTAGAAAAAAATGGTACTTGTGGTCGCAAAAGGCAAGCGACCGTTCAAACCAATGACGGTTCAAAGCAGGATTTTACTGCAGGCGCCATTCAAGAAGGGTCTCCACTGTCAGAGGGGTTATGCACTATCAAAAGTTGTCTTTGCAACATATGAAGTGGTAGCAGACTAAAATTTGTTATAGGCAAGTGCCATTTCATTTGTCGAACCTCATCTCTTCCGGAGAAGGTACTTTTCGCTTTTACACATTTGAACTTTCGTTAGGTATTTTCCGAAATTCACACCAAACTATTTTCTACATTAAAAACACAGCCACATAACCAGAATGTTTTCTGTAGTATGCCATGATCACATAACCACAATGTTTCTAGTATGGCTTGATTTACCTTATCGATTGATGGACAGTTTCAATTTGACATCGTCACTGACGTGTCTCATTAGCATCACTGTGTGTGCTTTCATACTTAGTACGAAACTCGAACCTCTGGTGCAGCGTGGCCCAAACCAGTCGATTATCGTGGATGTGTAACTACTGAATGTAAGTATCTGCACCTCACCTATCTTGCACTCAGAGGGCAAACCCCTGCCTTGAACCACTGAAAATAGTAAGATAAATTCCTATTAAAGTATTTAACACATTTGAAAGATCCAAAAGTCCGTTTCGAATCAAAAGAAATTTTTCAAAAACTGGAAAGCAAACTCTAATAACTTTATGAAATGGACTTTGAGGCAGCTTCTGGAAAACGGTTTTTAACCTTGAGTGTGTGCCAATGTGTGAGTATGTAGAATTAAGTTCTTGGGGTTAAAGGCTCAATTAGTTCTCGATACAAACGAGAAACAAAATACGATTCATTGTCTTATCCGTGTGTATTTTCCGGCCAAATGATTGAAGTGTTGTGGTATTGGGACATTTTTTATTGTTTTATTTATTTTTATTTTGTTTAAAAGATTTTTTCTGTGTCAAGTAAACAGTAAAGAATAGACATGATATGATGAAAGAGTTCTACTTGTGACAAACTTTGAAATACATACCATTTAATCAGTTTTTGCTCTATTTTGTAGTACAAGGTAGTAAAATTAAACCGGACCCACTTGCCGGGAAAAATGAAAAAAGAAGAAAATTCTGTTCGAAGTATGATGGATATGGTGACTTCTGTGAAGGTAAGACGGATACTGTTCCTCCTGCTTCATCATGTACAACATAAATATTTTGGATAACATGGGAGACACAAAAGTATTTTTGTCCAATTCAGGAGTAATTAGTTTCTTCTTAAAATCACATTGTATTCTCAATTTCTTTACAGTCGAACACATGGACGAAGCACTAACTCCCGCTCCACTGTCAGATAAAGTGCTGGAACATCACAAGATCTTCCAAGTCCCCATTATAGTCATACCCGGCCTCAATCACAACGCTGTGAGAATGCAACTGGAGACTTTACTTATGCAACCTGGAATAAGAACTGAGATGGTCACGGTACGTTAAAGTGATTCAATAGTTTCATGTTTATAGATGCATATTATTCCGAAAAGAATAAGCATCCATTTTTCTCATGTTTTTACCTTTTACCTTGCGTGAATGTTAAACTCGTATTGTAGGTCATGTATGATGAAAAGTTTGATGAATCAGCAGCACTTGCCGAACTTTTCAATTATAAAACCGCTAAATTGTCCAGCAGCACCAAATATATTTGTGAGTTTATTATGCTTAAATACCGTCAAAACCAGTGTAAAATAGTTCAAGATTTCACGGATGTACGAATTCCATATGATAAACGTGTGATACAGAGAATGTTATGTTTTTTTACCTCTTTGTGTTTCAGTTCAAGTGGAGAAAGCTTTGGAAAAAGTGTGGGAGCTGTATCCTAGTGCTGTAAGTTTTTGTGCACTTTATTGTCTCGTCTTAAATGTTTTAAAATTTTGAATAAAGAGTAGCTTTATTAGTACATATTATTAAAACACAAATGGTTGTAGCTAAATTAATTTTCTGTATCTTTTTCTTTGAATTTTTTTTCTTCCTCACATTTCAGAAACATGTGATCGTTTTGGAAGAAGAAGTCATACTTGCGCCAGACTTTCTTAACTTTTTCTCTCAATGTCTCAATGCAGTTGAGAAAGATGATACTCTGATGGGTATTTCAGCCTGGAATGATAATGGTGAGTGGACTTTTTGTGTCTTTCGGTAAAAATCAAAATGGTTTGTGCAAGGTCTCGTGAGTCTTTTGGACTCGTTGGAATTGAGGTTTTCGTTTTCAACACAAATCTGACATTTCCGCACAGTATTGACATTGAGGGGTTTTAAAAAGTTTCAGCAAAAAATAAAGCTGCCCCCAGTGGGCATTGAACTCACAACACCAACCATCACTGGATTAGAATTCTAATGCCTTACCCACTCAGCCAATCGGGCATTCCTTGCCAGTCTCAGATATTCAGCCCCTTATAAAGTCATGCTCTATTGAATCTAGAAATGTCCAAAAAGTGAAATGGGGCATGAAACAAAATTCAGTTTAAAGTCTTGATTATATGTAAGGCCCGTGTACGCATTTGTGTCAAATGTCAAGAATGGGTTCTATGACAACAAGTGATGGTGTTTACATTTCACGTTTGTATTTTGAAGAACAGGACGGCAAAGATCAAAGGAAAATGTAAACCTAGATATTAAGTGGAAACCAGCCTTAAAAGGATCCTCTATTTAACACACGTCTGGATGGCAGAGGGGAATAGGCACCTGCCTTCTAATCATTGATGGTTAGTGTTGTGAGTTCAATATCCCACTGGAGGCAATCTTATTTTTTGCTGAAACTTTAAAGCCCTTGATGTAAATTTTGTACAGAAATGTAAAAAATGCCAGATTTGTGTTGAAAACGAAAACCTCGAATGGTTTGTCATGTTACAGTACTGTGATCTCGCAAGACGTTGTAGTTTTAGCTGCAGCTAATACTATAGATGGCAGATGTAGACTGCTAGAGCTGGAAACAGCTTAAGCAATTCAGATTTACCTTGATTTATGCGTTCACACTGTTTTTGTACGCCGGAGTAAATAAAACCAATATGTTTACTATCTTAGATATCAAACCACAAAGAAAGTTAATTCATTCGCAGATAATAAGTGACTCGAAGAAATGTGACTTGTTATATTTTGGTCCTATCCGTACTTATTTCTGAACTATGTTAGTTAGTTTTGTCAATTTGCGAAAGAATTTTGATACTGAGTAAACGTTCCATCGCAGAGAAAGTGTCATAAACGCTTCCTCTCCTGTCAGAGCGAGCGCTAGGCTGTAAGGGGACGCATAGAATAGAAAATAGCTATTAGTTGGATAGTAATCTGTGGAAGAGAACAATAAGTGCAGGAAGTTACATTTTTAGCGAAGAAGAATTTCTGAACTTTCTGTGTCGCATTCAAAAATTCAATGACAGCTGAAATTCGCGGAAAGCTGTTAGTGGTCTCACGAGTGAAAGTTTCCACTTAACCTGCTCCTTGCACTTAGTTTCCTCGTTGAAAAAACTCTTCATAATTGCAGCATTTTAATGTTAAAACTCACATATATGTTATTCACCTTTTTAGGCATTTAAATAGGGTTCGCAGAGGTTCTTTAAATTCCGATTTGTGAAACAAATTTTACCGATGTTTTCTTTTAAAACTTCTTTCAAAAACTGAGAAACCTAAGACTTGTAAAAGTAATCCTAGAACTAGCAGCGTTGGTATTTTCTATCAACAGTGAGAGCTGATAAGACTTTCTTCGTAGCCTTTTGAATTTTAACGAAAAAGAAGGTTTTCATCAGGCTTTTCTCCTGCTATTGTTTCATTACGCGTGTACATTAAAAACTTCTGACAAGCTTTATTGCAAAAGAGGTTTTCTAACAGAACTGAAAGAGAAAAATAATTCGAAGGACACAAATGATTTCCAGAACATATTATGATCTGAATGAAACTGAAATCCTTGTTGATATCCTGTTAGTTTGATGTCTTTTAAATATTTGATCAGGAAATGGAAAGGCAAAAAAATTCAATCAGTGGAATTGCATGTGATACACAGTCTCAGTGGAATGAACGGTGCACACTGATGGAACATACAAAGAATACACTGGAAAATATCATTAAAAGCTGATGTTGTTTACCTGCAAATACACTTAGTGAAGTCGTACATTCGTTTTGGCTCCTAACAACTTGCAGGGATTTTATCAGAATTTCGAGTCAAACTGATATGATTGAACACCTTAAACAGGAGACAGAGAGATCCCTGTGAGACAGAGATGTAGGCAGCTTCAAAATGTGAATGCCAACATAGCCCACGCAATATGTTTGCGCCTTTCCAAAAATAGTGGGCTGAAGCTATGTAAAATATCCTTCGTTTTTGGAATATTGACCCACCATTTATATCAAATTTGTTTCGGGTACGTTTGAACTTAGTAACTTGAAGCTTATAAATTGCAAAATTGCAAACAGTTGAAAATGAATGGTATTTAACTTTACCACATAGTTTAACTTGTCAATATTTACAGACAGTACTTCTCTTTGTTTTAAATAACACACTAAAAAACGGGGTTCCTACTGCTTCTGGAAACCTGGAAAAATAAAGAGGAAGGATCTCCTGTTCTAGAAAAAAAGAATTTTGTAATTTATTAAAGATCCCGAAAAAATACAGAGTCCTGGAAAATCTTCAAACTTTCCAAGCTTATTTCCTTCTTTTGAGGTTTATTACACTCCATGCGCATGTAAAACTACAGACACGGCTTTTAAAGTGATATTGTACTTAAAGGACATGGTAGAAAAAAGTAGATTTTTACTTTCCTCAATATTAATTTCAGAAATACCTGAGCGTTTACACTGATCGTTAGCGTTAACGCTGTGGCATCGCTAGTAATATCACCCTAAATAATATTACTTATTACAAGGGAGTCTTCCAAAAATGGGTTGCAACGACAATTGATATGTGACGCTAACGTTGAGCTGGTGCTGACGCTCCAAATCATCACTGAAGCTTAGTGTAAACGGACCCTTAAGAAAGTGGGAACCTTGTAAAAACTTCATCACGAAATCAGATGTCGCGCGACACAATGCTTACTGATTAAAATTTTATTTTAAATAGGTTTCAAAGTTGTGTGGAAACTAATTGCAAAACTTCAAAAAATATCTCAAAGGATTTTGCTTTCGTAATTTATTCTTTCGTATGAAAGGCTATTCAGTTGAACGTAGAATCATTTTTACTGTTTATTTTTTTGCCACAAAAGGAAATATAAATATCGGCAGTTTTTATAACCTTATCTTTAAACATCAAATTAAGTATTTATCTAAACAATCCAATAAACCTGGAATTATTCAGACTTAATGAACTCGTGCTAATTAATTTGAAACGAAAGTTGCACATAAATCTTCCGTATTTATTCAAACGAGTTTTTTGCTGGAATAGAGATCTGGTGATTTATGCTAAAATGTCACAGACGAAATTGCTTCCTACTGTTCAAAGCAAATCGTCAAATACGTTAGAAATAGTTATGAGAATGAGTTTTGTGTCACGTTATTCGGTGTTTCAACAGAAGTTAGATTTGCCACTTGCACTTGATGATGTACGACGGCTGTCAGACATTACCAGGCTATTTTTGTGTCGCACGGTCTTTGAAGACGAGTGATGGAACCAAATTGGGTTCCATGGCACGAATTAAGAATCTAAATGTGCCCTCATTGACTTAAAATAATCATAATGAAAGAGTACAATTAACCTTGGAGCTGAAATATGAGCGCTGGTCAAAATTAGGGTCATTTGTTTCATGGGCAATGCTGGAAAACGTGGAATCGTGGTGCTATGAATTTTAGACAAATAATTCTTTCTGGAACTGAGTTGTTATTACCACGCCTGCCTTCCGCCACTTACCGTTTTGGTTCGTTAGGTATTTCTTGGCATAAAGGAATTTGTTGAGTAACACTCACGAAATAAGTCAATCACTCCGACATCAGATTTAATTAGTTGCCATTGAAGTTGCACGGTTTGATGATTGATTCTCATACAATTTGTACGTTTTGTCTTTAAGCAGTCTTTTGCTAATGATTGATTAGTATGTGTGATTACGGCTGCAAAGCACGAATGTTTGAGCTACACTTTTAGCAGTTGCTGGGTGACAGAAATGTCACGATTTCCAATGGGTTTAAGATACTGAGGAATGAATTCGCCTGATGGTTTTTGTTTGATGGTACGAGTCAACTTAAATAATGACTCTACTTCTAGATTGTGCTTGTTTATTTTTCGAGTAATTTTGTGTTTCAGTCTCAGCTTTCTTAGGGGATTGTTTCCTCGTGGAATAATTAATTCAATTCAATACATATCTTATATGTAGTAGAAGAAGTACAAAAGTACTAAACCCAGGAAAGTAAAATATGTCTGGGCACACATTAGTATACTGCGTTGGGTGCAGTTGAAATGGACAGTAATAGTTTTTAGTATGGGTGGTGGCGTGACGGGAGGAAACATACCATTCCGTGTATTGTTCTTCGATCTATAATTTTGCGAAATCCAACTTTAAAAACTCGTGGAAAACTGAACTATAAAGTTCATGCAAAGTTCGCACTGTCAATTTAATGTTGATTCCAGTCCGAAAAATCACATTGTTCGAAAAACCTTCATATAATCCAGGAAATGATATAGTTTTATCGACAGAGTTAAGTGATACTTTGGTGCAGAGTTCTATTCGAAAGAATCCCTATGGCTCACAGATTGAAACCTGATATTGCAGCCACAAAATCTATATTTGGCTGTTCCTATATGATAAACAAATTGCCTCCGAAATGATGTCAAGCTTCTTTTGTCATAGAGGTAACTCGCTTCTGATGTGAATACACCAAAGCCAATCAAAACCAAGACCCTAGTGGGTGCACATTCGATAAAGAAGTCAAATGCTCATGTACAACCATTTAGCTAGGAGTCTTGGCAATAATAAAACATAAACGTGTGCGTCCGAGAATACCATAGCCATTACATTCATTTTTAAAATAGGTAAATGAAAATCTTGTAGAATGACACCAAATGGCTTTTTTGAATGGCTTTACTATCGTAATGGTAAAAGCTTTAGAATGAGATTATTTTAAACTTTGTTCTTCACACTAAATACTTCTAACAAAACTCTACTTTGTAATGGGATTTTATAAGATTTATGCGTATCAAAGGGAAAAACCAGCTCAAATACACATGACATACACAAATTAATGACATTTTTTTTTACAGAAGGTGGTGTTGACTAATTTATTTTTAAATGGTTTGCACGAGAAGGGTCAAATTTACAATCAATGAATCTAAATATATTAAGGTCGGAAATCCGTCTACTAGAAGTAAATATGGGATGTTATTTTGTTTATTTTGGTGCAGACAACAATAGGAAGTTGCCACTTCGTTTTTAAATGTTAAGTAAAGAAAGCTGCTCAAGTTTGGATCTTTGCTGATCAAGTTCTTTGTAGCTCAGTTTGTTACAAAGGAGGATAAAAATAGCGAGTAGGTGGGAGTTTGACAGTCAAAATAGATGGCCTCGTTTATTGGTTTGCGTGAGCCGTAATTTTGGATTGGTTTTGAATGTTTACTCCCGTATTTATAATTTATTTTGTTTTTACCAATTTGGAATCTTGATTACTTTTATTCACAGATTTAGACACTCTTTCTCTGCTACCGTAGGAGGAGAAGGGGAGGATGACGGTTGATATCTATGCTTTTACTTTACACTATTAAATTTACACCATGCCAATTGGCAATAGATAGTGCGTTTTGAAACAATCCACAAAACGATGGGCCAAACTTATACAAATTCCGAAATCAGAAACGTGATGCAAAAGTAAATTGCATTTGATGCAGTTTAATTCCCGGTTTACACTTCCATCAAAAATCGTTCATATCGGTGCACGCATCCAAGATTTAGATGATGAAATAAGTGCAATTTTATTGTTTATTGTAAGAAAGAGAACTTTTAAGCTACTGAGTTATTGAAAAGTGACTATCTAAGTTATAGTCGAGACTCATGTCATAATGATAACAGTTTATTGTTAGTTTCCGCACGGTGACTATCTGAGATGCACTCTGCTGAGCAAGTGGAAAATGCTCTTTACAAAATGTTGTAGTTCACCCCAAATTCTGACCAGATGTGTCACATAGTCAGGACCCTCTCCCCCCCCCCCACTCCGACCCCCCAGCCGCAGTTGAGGCAGTTTTGGACTCGGCATCAAAAGTTGGAAGTTCGCCCCCCACCCCCTAGCGGACACAGGGAAATTTGGTTTTTAGAAAATTTAGACCCAGGAGAGAGGTGGATGCAATATGCAGAGACTTATATGGCCGTTAAGGTCAATTTTCTAGTTCAGTGAACAATGTCAGGAACACAAATGTGTTGGAGGGAAACAGCTGTACTAAAACTAAGTTGTTCATTCTGCAGGTTACGAGGGTGTATCAACTGATCCGGGACTCGCCTACAGAGCGGACACTTTTCCTGGTCTGGGATTCCTGCTGAAGCGGTCCTTCTATGATTCGCACATGAAGGGCAACATGAAGACGTGCTGCGGGAATAGGTAAAGTATACTATGCAAATACACCATTGATATCCACTCAAACCGCTCCCTGTACGCCGTATTTGGACGCCCTCTTTTTCAAACGCCCCGATATATTTGATTCCTTACACCGATGTTCCGATAAATAGGTATAACAACTGGCAGTCATGTATTTAAGACTGTTATTAACATGCTGGCAAAGTACCGTTCTCACTCAATTTCTGTCGGTCTTGACTTTGTATTTTCATGAGTTTTGCTCGCTTGGTGATGAAAGAATTTAAGTTTCTCGCAGATGTTGTGGTTGACATGGCTGTAATGGGTAATCTTAACCCAGAAATAACCTTTTACTTGTGGCTGAAAATTTGAACCAGTGGCTCAATTTTATAATTTGTCGTACGCGGGCGGTAATTCTGAGAAAGTTTCGTTTTTGGACTCCTCACACTCAGAGATTTCGCTGGATTTGAATCTTAGACATTATGCCCAACAAACAATTATGATGCAGCCCATAGTCTCAACCCAAGAAAGGTTTACCAAAATGACTGCCAAAGGGGGCCAACATTTTTATTTTCATCAAATTTTAAAAAATTTAAACCAAAATATGTTTCAGGAGATTCTGAGCAACCAACTTTTTTGTCCAATTTTTTAGTTACAAAATTTCTTGAACAAAGATGCATTTTAGAAGGTTCTAAGCAACAGACTTTTTTTACACCCACCCCCACCCCATATATTGATTAATCTGGACGTACAGTTGTTATTTTATCTATGTATGAGCAGTAAAAGAATATTTTCTGAAGACTTAGGCTCTGCTAACAACATCGTGACTATCTCAAAGTCGTGTTGTATTTCACAATGGTAACAGTAATTCCACAAAAAATAATTTCAAGGAATATCGTGTTAGGTTTCAAGAGAAAAGGTAGATGAACTTCTGCAACAAGTCACTTTGAGAGGAAATTTAAATTGTTATGGAGTATTCAAGCAGGCGTAGTAGTAGGCGAACGAAAGCAAGTCCAGTATGTCCGCTGAGTAAAGTTTGAATAGAGTCACGATTTACTCAGTTATACATTCGCTGTTGTTCAGATTGCAGAGTGTCTTATTTCATTTGTCGCGAATATTGTGCAGATCGACAACAAGTCAAACCATTTTGGGTCAATTTAGGGAATTGGTAATACGGCCGACTAGTTTTAGATGTCTTCGAATATGTTGGTCTTGTTGGAAAAAATCGCCTAAGCCACATAAAGTTTGTGTGCAATTGTAGAACCCATGTACTTCGTGACTATTTGAAAAGAATACTACATGAATTGGTCACGTTTCGCAACACGAAGATTATGCTTTATTTTTTCATGAACAGTATCTTTTCATTGTCAGGGGGCAGGAACGAGGTTGAATGCATTAAGCTGAATGATCGCATATATCAGAGCTGTACAAATAGCATAATTGCTACTTTGTTATCGTTTCTCAAAGTTTGCCAATATGCTGATTACTGCAACTTTTCATTTCATCCAATTTCAATTTCCCATCAAATAACCATAGTTTCTGGGAAAGTTTGAAAAAAAAAAGTTTTTCAAAGGAATACACCTGAAGATACTTTTAACAATAAATATTTCGTTGATTCAAATTTTTTTATATTTTCACATACACAGATTATGTAATGATGTGTTTTTAATGTAAATGAAATAGATTTTTAAAGTTCCAATAAAGTTCAGCGAAGTTTCAAGTGAAATTTACTTGCACATCTCCAATATGATAAAAAAGATTTTTTCTGAAAAACTATGTCCTGCTGATGGAAACCTGAAGTTGGATGAAATGAACAGTTCCAGTGGCCAGCATATAGGCATACTTTGAGAGAAGATAAAAAGTAGACAATATGCGGTATATATATTTATACTTGTATCACGTCAATCTGTAATATTTTTTGTTGTTTTGCGGCAAACCGTGTTGCTTTTCCCCAATTGTGATAAGGTAAATGGAAAGATTAGAATAGGATGCATTAAAGCGACAGTTGGCGCCTCATTGATTAGATTCCACTTTTTTGCCAGAGCTATTTTGGGCCTTTATGCTCCTTTCCACAACTTTCTGTGCAGTTCCTGAAGCTCTTCACTTTTTATTTTGGCTGGCGTGCCACCCAGTGTCACCAGTGAAGTTTCTGCGCTCAGTTTAATTACTTGTTGCTACAGATCGTGGGATGGGTGGCTCAACGGGAAGCTGCAGGGGCGAGAGATGATCATCCCGGATGTCTCGCGGGTCTATCGTCGTCCCTACGAGGGGCTGTCTGAGCAGGCGGAGTTCCTCACTGAGCTCTTCAATCGAGCTCGTCACACTAATTTGTACGTAAAACCAATATGCAATGTACTTTTCTCAATATTTTTCAAAAATGTTGCTGAATATATGATTTCTTTCAAAAATAAAAAATCCACGTTTCTGTGATTGCAGAGGCCTACAAAATTGATACCCCATTTACTTTGTCATATATATTCAAAACATTCATTCAACCATTTACCTTTGCTGTTATTTTAACATTTTAACGTAATCGCATCCAAAAAGGGGAATAAGTTTCAATTTGGTCATGCGCCTGGAATCTGACAAATGATGGAAAAAAATACAAGTATATATGTAACCAAACACTAGGCTGACCAAATTAGATTAAATTGAAAATTGCAATAACACAAAACGCAGGTTTTACAATGGTATGTTGTTACCTTTGATATTTAGTGTTCAGATTAAATCTGGAAGTAAATGAACTCCTCACCTTTTGACCAGTGTGTTTTGCTCTCACGTTAAAAAACATGTTACATACTTTCGTGATTACCAATAGTTTTACAACTACTTGTTTCAGAGAATTGAAATCTGTGATAAGAAATACTCTGTCGTTGACGTCTGCAGAGTATGACGCCGAGTTAACGTCACTTTTGCGTTCCAGTACTGCTCTGGATACGACTTACGCCTCAGATTGCCTACAGGAGAGGGGGCTGGGATTCTACGTGCCTGAAACCTCAGGGTAAGCTATGGAAGCAAAGTAATTCTTCCTTGGAACATTTCTTTTTCGATTGTTACGTTTGTTCATTGCATAGGAAGATAATTTTGTGCAAAATATTGTGGCATTGTAAATGCAGAATTAGGTTTTTTGGTAAATATCCACACTACCAACAATTCAAGTACTTCTTTCTTGCAACATAGTGTCGCGCAACCTTTGAATTTGTTGAATTGAAGTGAAGAATTTGATTTGTGGGTGGGTGGCCATTTGGAAAGCTGGATTTCCTACAATTGAAACATTTCCTTCTACAGGAAGTCCTACAGTGTATATTATGAACAAAGCAACTCAGAAGACCATGAAATTCTGAGAAAACTCTGCAAATGTTTCAAGTTGTTTGCAGCACCAAAGCACCAAGCAAGGTCCCTACACAAGGGATTATTAAGGTAATCATATACGTTTCATAATCGTTGTAGATCTATAAACGATAATTAAACAAATGAATGATGTGTGTAAGGGTTCGTTTACACTTACCGTCATCGTTACCGTTTTTGTGAGCAGCATGTGTAAACAGCACCACGGGAAAGCATTAAATCCTTTTAAATGGTTAATAAATCGGTGAATTTAACGGTACATTTAAATGAGCCCTAAAGAACAGTGATTTGAACGTTTTAAATTTGGACTTTCCCGTTAATATACTAAATGAGGGAATTTCAGACTGATTGAAACTATTCCACTTTAGTTGATAGAACGTCAATAAATCTCTTTTTTCAGATTTACCTACAAAGGTAACAACATGTTTTTTGTTGGGTCAGCGTCACCTTTCTACCAACAAAAACCCGGTGGCTACAAGGAAATCAAGCGGAAACTTTCATGACATCAGAGAGAGTTTGACTGTTTACAGTTTGCATCATCTGTTTCCCCTTTTTCAACATGAATCATCTTGTTAGCGTGGTTTTTGCGGAAGAATTAACTTTTCCTGAAGAAAAAAGGAAAATTAGCCAATGACCTTTCATAGAAATATAACGTTTGAAAGCTCACATTTATATGATCAGGCTGGAAGAGTCAGTTTTAATGCAGATGCTAAAAATATTGCGGAAAAGAATCAATACAGCAGGACTGTTGCGATTACAGCAATTTTGTCTGAAGTTGCACCGGAAGAGAATGCAGTGAACAAGACTTGTGATAAATGATTGTAGAAAAATTAGTAATAATCTAGTGTAGCACTTGTGACCAGGTTTTATCATTGGTACGTGATGTCCGTATAATCATTACAATATGCGCAATTACTCAGACTAATGGCCTAATGTTTGAGTTGTTTTGATTTAGTTTAGTGCTATTCATAAGTATTATTCGTTCTTCAATTACGTAACAAGGGTTTATTTAGAAAATTTGCACAGAAACTAAGACATTATGTACAGGACATAACTTACATTCCGCGTATTTATCTGAATCCCTTGACTACGGAGGGTGGTTAGTAAGTTTTCGTTTTTAGCGTATTTAGTATAAAGTTCATTCGTCTGATGACTTCTGTCCACACAACCAACTTTCAAGAGCATGCGTAACGGACAAGATTGAAATCATCGCCCGAGGCGGATCCGGTTGTTCTTAGTTTAGTATGCGTTTTTGTTGTTTTGAAGATAGGTATTTGAGAAATTAATTGTTGGACGTTTCTAGCAATTGTTTGCTAGTTTACTGTGGGATGTATTTGTCAGTTGCAGTGCAATACATAATTTGCGTACTCATGAACCTACTCTGATGGAAAGAAGTTAACTTAAGGTGGAACATTCTAGTTTTAGAGCATGGCACAAATGATTTTGAAGAACACAGAAATAATTAGGAGGATTGACAAAAGAAACATATCACTAGTTCCTTTTTGCGTAGGTATCAGTCTAGTGTTTCAGGATAAGCATTTCTATCAGATCTGACAGATCTAGAGGTGCATTTCTACTCCTTATTATTGTGGATGTTACTCATTTAATGAAATATAAACATTCTTGCATGGGTTAGCAATCTTATGTAATCCTTACCTGTCATATTTAAATTGTGATAATTCTTAAAAATTGCATTTTATTTCTATCAGATCTGTCAAATTTCCTTATCGGAAAAACCCGAGTGTCCATTTTAGTTGAAATACGGTGCTCGTAATTGTGTTTGCTATGGATCGTACGTTATAGACAAAAGTGAAATGCTGTCAGGAAAATTGTGTTTCCGTAGCATTCGTGGCACTTGAAGCTTATTTTGCACCAACGAGTATACTACAATCACAGTATTACAAGTAGTCTCATACTGTTATGGAAGGTAACTTACAGATACGCCGCAGTTAGATTCAATCCAGCTTCTAAAAATATTTTGGTATTTGCAATTGCAACGAATCAACAGTCTTGGAACTGTATGATAAATCGAACTTACACCACAATACACTAATTTTATGAGTATCCAACTACTGCTGTTCAAAAAAGTAGGCATGTTCTGGAGAGTATACAAACCAGTTGGGCTTAATTTTAAGTTTCTAATTAACTGAAATCCAACTTTGTATGTACGTTTGAGTGAGTGAAAGTAACGCATTTCAAAAACAACCTACCGAGTAACGTAAGGACAGAATCTGCAAGGGGTTCAACATTGGTTAGATACTTCAGCGAACATCGACTTTTATCTGAGAAACCGTTTTTTAACGAATTTAGGGTTTGTTTCATTCACTGTCAATTTATAATGGTGTGTCCTTGTTAATTCTGTGTAGGACGACAGTAAAGCTGCAACGTCATTTCCTTTTCATGGGTGGAAAACTTTCTATTCACTTGTCAGTCACATCCACAGGTGAAAAACTGTTTGTCCACCGGTCAATCATGTTTAAGAGGTGAAAAGAACTTACACCTTAGGGCATGCAGTTTGTGAATAAACCAAATAAAGTACTTTTATCAGGGTAGAAAAAACTGTACTTCAGATGTGGTAAGACAATTTATTTTACCTTTTGAAGAGTAAATGCCAAACCACCCCTTCATTGTAAAAACTGGTTTCGATTCCCCAGAGCTATTACATTTTCAGAACTCGCACGCTGAATTTAACCTAATTTGGGACCCCATTTGAATTCTATTTTGCCACCACTTAACAATATGGTGGCTTTTTAAAGTTTGTTTGCAGAAAAGAGATTGTCTTGAAATTAGCAGAAATTGACCGCAACATGACTTTAAATTTGTAAGAAAATAAAATTTCCACCTGCCCATAACAAATAAGAAACAAGTATGACCAATGAGAACTGCAGGTTTTTTTGTCACAAAAACAAAAAATTGTAAACAGTAGTAGAAGTGTTCATATTTTGTCTGTTTTACACTCTTCAATCTAGTTTTTCACAATAAGCATTTCTGGCAGTTCTGACAGATCTTGAAAGAGAATATAGGGCCACTATGGCGGAGTAATTACGTAATCACCCCCATTCAGGGTGATTACGTAATTACTCCTCCATAGTTGCCCACTTAAATTTATGTCATGGTTCATTAAGTTTTAACAATAGGTGAGGTATTTGAGATCAAAGGAATAATCTCATTCAATAATTAATTAATTCCTCCATAATATTCCAGGTATTTTAATTTATTCCTCCATAGTGGCCCAAGCATTTTAATTTATTCCTCCATAGTGGCCCATCCTTTGATCTTTGAGAGTC
>JBCAUG010240357.1:0-18614 GCA_038406175.1 Haplosyllis leylae
AAGGGGCAAAGGGGAGTGAAGCATATTGTATACTAGATGTTGTAACTGAACTTTTTGTGGTCACAGGTGGTGGGGAGTGAAGGGGCAAAGGGGAGTGAAGCATATTGTATACTAGATGTTGTAACTGAACTTTTTGTGGTCACAGGTGGTGGGGAGTGAAGGGGCAAAGGGGAGTGAAGCATATTGTATACTAGATGTTGTAACTGAACTTTTTGTGGTCACAGGTGGTGGGGAGTGAAGGGGCAAAGGGGAGTGAAGCATATTGTATACTAGATGTTGTAACTGAACTTTTTGTGGTCACAGGTGGTGGGGAGCAAAGGGGGTGAAGGGGAGCAAAGGGCATTCTATACTAGGTTTTAGGGTCCCCACCACCTGTGGCAAAAAAAGTTTGATTACAAAATGTTATGTTGAGGTGTCTCCACCACCTCCCATGTACACTCACTGAGCCACAAAAGGCCTTCGTAGGTCCCCACTATGGGCCCAAAATTTTGGGGCAGAAACAGCCAATCAACCACTAAGGCGACTCTAACGAGCCACCAATCAGGATTGACATACTCCATTCAAGATGAAATTTCCCGTGTTCTTCCTGTGATCTCAACTTTTTCCCTGTTTTTTCGGCATTAAAATTACTACAATCACAACAACCTTATTCCATTTCACAGTCCACCAACTCAAAATTTGCTACTCAGGTCAAAAGATTACAGAAACATCCCAAACACACTTAGTACATCATTTAGCTTGTAAAACTTAAAATAATTTCCCTGCGCTGGAGGTAAATTCCCTATGTAAAAACAGGTTTTTAATATTTTTAAACAAATTCCTCATGTTTTCCCTGTTTAGAAAATGAACATCCAAATTCATTGTTTTGTCTGTGCTGTGGCAACCCTGTTACAGCAATAAATGTTCGGCATGTATCCCTTTTTGGTTTTTCTTGTGCTAACACGACCATATAATTAGCCGTAAACACTCAAACACCGGTAGATTGTTTATGGTGACAAGCGTGATACAGTATTATAATTTCGCACACAAGGCTCCAAAGTAAAAGGTTGTGATATTGAGAAATGTGCACAGATACTCAAACAGTCAAAGTGGAATTTCTCGCCACACACAAGACATCCCACACATAGAAGAAAATGTAAATCAAAAAAAAGAAATTTCTACTTTTTACGCTAATTTAGCCGGCTCATAACCAAAAACTGTGCGAAGCATTATAGAGCATACTATTTCTCTAACAGCATAAGACGGGTACGGGAAAACAGTCGCAGATCAAAATTAATTGAATAAATGTCTTACAATCAAAACGCGCTTTCACCCGTTCCTTTTATACCATATTACAATGGTCGATACTCTTTTTTCCCTGCCGTACGTAAAAACTGGAAGTGTATGTCTGCATCAGCTTCAGCAACTAGACCTGATCATTCATATTGGGACTGGTTCTCTTCCTCCACCAATGCGCCCAGTCCTTTCATCAATTATGCATTGATTTCTGAGAAAACAAGTTCAATGCGTTTGGTTGTGCACACTTACATAATAAACTACCATGTGTCGATTGACAATTAGGTTTCTTTTGATGTTGAAGCTGTTGGAGGAAGAAAGCAGCTTTTGATGACGCAACAAAGCTGCAGTGCACAGGTATCCAAGTGCACACATGCGCTACGACAACGATCAATCTAATCCAACATGTTGTTATGGTAACCTCAACCATTCAATCCTTTTCTTTTACATCTCCAAAGGCAAAGGAAAACCGACGTTTCACAATCACTAATAAATATTTCTTTCTGACTGCCCATTGAAAATGGCAAATGCACATAGTGATGGAAGGAAAATAGTTAAATTATACAGTAAATTATGCACAAAACAACATGTAGTCAAAAATGTTTTTCCTAATTTGTGGATGGAAATGTCCCACAGTTAAAAATCCAGGTATTTGTATCGCGTGCCTTTCAGAATATTATATGGAAGATCGCATTTAAAACTGCATTAACCGTTGCAGAAAAATAATTAAGACTTACCCTGCGGTGATCTTTGCACCCAAATATCCTCAGATGCATTGCCGTGAACATGATCAGGTTGTTGTGCAGCAGGTATGTTCACTAGAAGCCAGTTGTCTTGATTACGAGGTACTGATCGCGGTGACGTTGCTGCTGACGATGACGTCGACGAAGCTTTGCCATCATCTGTTGCGTACAAGAGGTCAGCCGAGGCGGGTGACGATAGATTTCTGTCGTTGCTAGAACTTCGGCTACTTCCGCTAAGAAATGACGTTGGACTTGTCAATATAACGTCACGACTTTTGCGTCGCTTCCCGGTTTTCCTTGGCAGTGTAGGTGGCAGGTCAGGTTCACAATAGTCATGGTCAACATACCCAACAATATCACTTTTGGACAGGAACTTGTGCTCGCTATTTGTCATGGTGGTTGGAATTTGACCGGGAACAACCAGCATGTAAGCTGGTGAATCCACCATCTTTGGTGGATTGAAAGTCTCGGCAGATTTTGTCGGCAGTGCGGGCGCAAACGGGCCGCTACATTGGTGTTCGGGGGAATGGCTCGGTGAAGTGAGACCCATTTTGGTCATTAAAGAACTGGTTTGTTGCTTCTCTTCGTCCGTCAGGTTTGAACCGTGGTGCGGCACGCCCTGTGGCAAGCCTGGTGGAGGAGGCATACCTGGGCAATAACTCATGGAGCGTCCTTTCTTCTGAGTACCACCGGGGTATTCATATGTGTGAGTGACCCCCTGACGGTCGTCCCATGACGCCTTTCTGTGCTGTGGTCCTTGCGACGGACTAAGGCTAAAGGAATCAGCACCTCGAGATACCGGCTGCATGGAGGAACCTTGAACATCAGTAATCGTTCCCTCGGGTATAGCTGGTTCATTTGGGGGGCTGATACACTCCTCGTTGGAGGTCTTCGAAGATGCTTTTTTGTCCGCCTTCGATGAATTCCTGCGAATAAGTCTTGAAAGGAAACGCTGCTTGCTTGCTTGTTCTGGAAGTGGTGGTGTACTGGAGCCAGAGTCCTCACTCTTAGACTTTGGTACCACAACTTTCTTGCGATTTGTGTATGGTTGGTGTTCAATGAGATTCTCAAACGGAGCCGCACCTGATTTTTCTGTTGTACCTCCTCCGGAACTATTGGACCTGTTGTCGTCAAGCTCGTCACCAGACGACGCAACTAACTGAGCTTCATCGCGATCTTCGTCACCAGAGGGAGACATACACATGTAATCTTCATTGGGCGTCCGTGCACTGGCGACTGCAGGTCCAATCCCAACATTCATCCTCAAGTAGTTATCTTCTAGTTCATTGTCTAAGCTACGGGACTGCATGAGCTTAGGCTTTGGTGGTAAATCTATAGCTCCCTCTCTGGCCAAACGAGCTTTAGTTTGAATTCTATTTTCCCTGCTCGGAGACCTCCTATGGTGCACGAGGGACATGTCCACATAGTTGGCCTGTTCTTCTGCAGATGTTGCGCTACTAAAGCTACAATTACGACTGCGGGCTCCGTACGAGCTGAACGAGGCGTTGCGGCGGGGAAGTTCGACGGCGCAGAATATTGGACTGTGTGAATCTTCTCGTGGAAAACCCTGCATCATCATGTAATCCGAGTTGGAGTTTCCGACCTGGGACGGTGGTGACCTCGCGCAGGGGCTCACAGGAGTATGACCGCCACTACTTGCCCTGCTCCCTGCCGGGGATGACGGAGACATTACTAGTCTTCCAAGGGCTGGAGCAGTGGCCGGTCGAGTTAGGGGTCTCTTACTAGCATTGCTGATGACTGCCTGTGGTTGGGTATTAACAGTTTGCGTCTTACTGATGGGTAAGGAAACTGGAGGTTTCTTGCTACGTGGTGGCAAAGCAGGTCGAACGGAGATTTTACTATTACTGCTGCTGCTGCCACATTCCGAGGCCGAATGTGCACTGTCAACAGACATGGATCTACGAGGGCTTTTAGGTCCTGAACGAGGTGAAGACTTTTCATCGCCATTACCATTACTGCCATCATTTATATGTATTGGCATGACGACATCAAATTCAGATCCACAGAATATATTGTCTAGACTTTTGCCTCTGGATCTGCTCATCTGAGCCGTGGATTCTTTCCCGAGGCTGGACATGCCACGCGTCCTACTATCTGCGGACCTTGGACGTTTTAAACTATTATGATATGCCAGCATGTACTTCCTCCAGTCCTTGTTGCTACCTGCCCCTGCAGATCCTGCTGCGGATTCTGTTGCCTCCTTTCGTACGTTTTTGAACTCTTCTGTCATGTTGACGTAATGATTTAGATTTTGGTGATGAAGGCTGACGTTGACATAGTGGTTTCTCACACTGCTGCTCATATTCCTCGGTAATGCAGCACTCATGTTGACGTAACTATGTTGTCGATCAAGCTGTGCTTGTTGTCTCGCCTGTTCCATTATCAGTTCCTGCTGATATTCCTGGGTGTACTGCGATGGCGAGCGACCCCCAGACCTTGTATATGTTCTGTTACCACTCAGTGATAAGTCCCCACCAGAGGGCAGGCTATTGTGGCCATTCCTGCCACTTGGTGGCAGTGATGTTACATTTCCATTGACAGGATTGTAACCGTCAATACTGGCAGATCTTGGCTGATCATAACCCTCCATGCTAGCAGACCTAGGTTGTGCATACCCTTCCATGCTGGAAGACCTGCGTTGAGGGTAGCCTTCAATACTTGATGACTTTGGCTGAGACGTGCTATGCGTCCAATTATCTCCAGCTTTGCCATCAAAACGATCCAGGTCCACGTATTGCAACGGCAGATTAGGATTCAGGAAGGACGCTTCACTCTGCGCTGGAGCCAGACCAATACCATTCACCTCTGACCGACTGTGGGTAAACTCCGCTGGCAAGGCATTGCCACCAGAAGGTTTATGCTGTGGGCTTACTTGGCACAAAGACACAGAATACTGTGATTGCAAATTATTTGCATGTGTGGGAGGCCCTCTAGTGGTAGTGGATGAGACCACTGGGCGTTGCTGAGATAACCTATTGGTGTGTTGTTGGTTTTCCATCGACATACTACTTGCCCCGCTGGGAACCACGTTGGAATGTTTCGTACAGTTATGGCACACGGGGTCGATATATTCGTCCAAGTATGGCTGACTTGTGGTTGGCATGGTTATGGTACTATCGTTGGGTACACTATTAATGCTATCACATATATTTATCGGAGACGCGCCACCGTGAGGTGTACTATTCTGTAATGTTTGAGTGCTACTGTTATATAAGCTACCTACTGAACAGGTAGAACTTTCAATATTTGGCACTGTGCCTAAATCACGAGTACTCGTTGTCACCACGTGACTGTTACTGTTACTGAACTCCTCTACGTTACACTTGCTCAGCGCTTCGTCCAAAAGGTCCAAACTGCGCGTATTAGTATCACTTAATTTTCCGTGACTTTCAAACACACACGTTTTACTTTTACCCCTTCTGGGTAAAGTATTACTGTGAATATCCTTTTGATCTGTAGAACAGGAGGCGTCACCATGTGGACTACTTTTCGAGTGTCTCAATATTCTCTGTTCTTTGCCCGCCTCTGTCGGGAGAGTGTTTTGAGAGTAATAAATAGCGTTTGGTGAAACTGGCGAGTCGTTCGAAACTTTAGCTGTGTCATTCACAAAGTCCACACTGTGGGTCATACACGGAGGAATATTAAAACTATCGTGCAGGTAGGGTTTGGGTGACGAGACAGCGTGCGTTAGATAGTATTGTCTCCTCCGCGCGAGTTCGTTGTGCTGCTGATTAGCGGCGTCGCTGGTGGCGGTAGTGGTGGCGTTGATGGTGATACCTGGTGCTCCTGGAAGTATGCTGTACGGAATGCTATCACGGCTTAAACGATAATCAGATATGGAGTCCATAAATTCGCTACCACTGTCACTGAACACTGTGGAGGCCGTGTCCACGCTCTCTGAGAACACGGAGGAGGCAGTGTCAAGAGATGATGAGGCCCGGGACTCAGAGATAAAGCTGGAGCTGAGGTCGGCGTAGATCTGGCTGTCAGCGAGGCTCGTGGTGTCACTGAAGACAGAGGGAGACGATACCAGCCTGCAATGTTCACTGCGAACACTCGACTGTCGACTCAGCAAACTCTCCTGAGAACCTGTAAGAAAAATATAAACAATCATTCATATTATTTTACTCCTTCAAACAACTTATTTGATTTCATTTTCATGCGTTTTTTTTTTTAAACACAATTTTGGCCAAATTATAAATTGCCAATGAGGCTTCAGAATTCCAGGATCCACCACTGTTTTTACACATACTCCGAATTTCGGGAAGGGGGAATAAATTTCGACATTAACGACAGATGCCACTGGTGAGCCCGTCAAATGTTTACTACGTGCTCGGATGTTTTCGCGCAAGAGTTGAATAATGATTTACGCGCGGGGGTGCCTGGGCCAGGATGAGTGCACATCAAGGAAATAGCACGCGCAAAACCAGGCACACTGCAGACTTTATAAAATTTCAGGTAATGGCGTATCCATACTGGCTGCAACCGAGACCGGGAACATGGAACTGTGTGGAAGTTTTCAAAACACATGAACCAGGACAGGGGCCGAGACCTATTGTCCCCCATTGTTCTAGTCCCGGTTCCGCTTAGTGTCAATACCTTGAATAGCATGTGCTATCGCAGCAAGATCATCTTCGTTGAACATTAGCCTTGAAATTTATAAAGTGGAATGGCAATAGCCTGTCCATGTACGTTTTTAAATCTGTCTGTTGTTCCGGCTACGGGCCTCGCCTTCCACTGCTCTAATAATATCCATCTCATCATCATACGCAACAGCACATCAGGAGACAGAAAAGGCAAAAAATGTACGGTGAACTCCTGACTGTAATTACGTCTTCATCGCATGCAATCATTAGGCGGCTTAACCACAAGAAGTATCATGAAAAACTTGGCATTTCCTAAAGGCTTTTCAAAAACTGAATTTCGCCAAGAAAAACGCAGAACAGGCTGAACCGATGGTATATGTATGTGTTATCCTATTAAAAATGGTCTTGCTTTTTCGTATAAACCATTTCACTTCATGGACTTCTCTCTTTTTATCTATTTTTCTTCTCCTCTTTTGGTTTTTATGGTGTCTTGTCTATTTTTGACATGATTTGTGTGCGTATCCACACGTCCTCTCGGTGCATTCTACTGTATCTCTGTTGCGTTAAATAATATTCAGTTTTACAAAAAAACCAACAATGTCCACCTAGTTATATGTTAATTATCTTGCATGACTGTTTGATCATATTTAAAAGGTATGAAAGTCTTACAAATTTGCACAACGCATAGAATATAAAGACAGTTCATAAAATTTTGGATTTTGATCTTGATATGACCTTGAAATTGAGTTATCTAGACCTTGACCTTTAAAGTAAGTTTCAGTGGAATAAAAGCTTGTACAAGAGAAATCAATGTACGCTTTTTTATCTTCAGCTTGACCAATGAATTTGGTACTTGAAAATAACTTGTCCTAGATTTGTAAAAATGTACCTGTAGGCACAAAATGAACTTCTTAGCTCAAGTGGCTCAATTTTTTTAATTTAATTTTGAAAACTGTGTGTACAGTTATCCGCACTAAATTTGCACTTTCAAAATTCCGGCAGCCTCCTTTGTTATCGATGTAGAATGATTTACAGTCGCGTTTGGTTATGCATATTTTAGCAATTACGAACAATTATACGAAATTTCCCCATTCAGGTGGCGGTCGTTGCGGTCATGGGCAAAATCAGCGAGAAAAATCGTGAATGTGTATGAATGGGCTGCATGTGCTACACGTGGCAGGACAAAGTGAAATGATTTATTCGTATTAAATGGGCTCTGCGTGTAACAGAATAGTTGGAGATTTTACAAATGTTTCTACCGCTAAAACAGAAACAGAAGTGGATCAGAATGTATGGTCCAATTTGTAGCTACAGGACTTTCTGTTTAATGATGTTTTGAGCAGCTCGGGCAGGGCTTTGAGCTGTCGCGACTTGCCATCAATGAACAACCAAGGTGAAAAATGAATTGAATTCTTACGGTGTACTAAATTTATCTTCAACGTCCCTTTCGCTGAGCCTGATATCTTGTTAATATTTGATACTTACGTCTACTTCCTGCAGAGAAGCGGCGTGACCGCTGCTTGCCCGGACTAGACTGTCTCAATAAATCGCTGATGTCAGCGCCCTCTTCTGTCAGAAATACAAACAACCCTGCACCTGAAGGGATGTAAAATTAAGTACTTCATGAAATAATAAACACAATGGAAAGCAAAAAGGGCAACAATAGGCCTGAGGCCAATTGGTTTAATTAAAATTCATCCCTTTTGGGTAATGGAGAAACATTTATTGAACGAAATATCAAAGCTGCAACTAGACAGTACTTATCGGCTGTCACATGCAATCGATTTTATATGTGACCATCTATGTGAGATTTAAGATTTTCCAAATTGTGCACAATGAGTTAAATGTTAATGACCAAAGAAGTAATTGCTGATACTATTTCCTCTGGACGGTGCTTGTTAAACGCATGCTCACATAATCGCTTACTTTTACCACATCTGGAACCAGCTTCTATCACAAACTTTTTGTCGACTGCGCCAAAGCGGCGTAGATCGGGAATGGACCAGCTGAAGTAGACCCTGGGAGGCGTGCCGGACGTCAGGCACAGTCGCGTACCGTGAATGAGCAGTCGCACTGGTCCTGTTGGTGCCGGCGCTTTGGCTGGAGATTTGACGAGTTTGACCGGATACTGGTGCTCTGCAAGACAAAAGTACATACCACGTGTACCTTCTTGTAACACAGTGGTATCATGTCTCGTTGCAAGGAAAGCCAAAAGAAAAACTAGTAAGATCTGATACAAAAACCAAATGTCAACAGATTGTTAGTATTTTTCCCCAAGCTTTGCTGGAGACGCATTTCATCATCACATTATGAACAACAAACTTCACAATTGCTACCGTTAATTTCCATTCCAGAACTTATAACTTAATTTACGGCTCTAGAATATTACACATCACTAACCAATGTGGCTAGTAACTATTACTGACACACAAAGTCTCATTCTGGCGTTCCGAGTATTGTTATTGTTTAACTGAATACAATGCACAGACAAACGGTTCCAAACCAAATGACTTACCTTCACCGAGATGAGATCTGATTCTGATTTCCCACTGTATGAGAGTCTCTCTGTTGTGAAAGGCGAGTAACAATACACTGTTGGTACAGACTATTGCCATAACATGGGATTCGCGGTCCAGCGCGAATCCCGACTCGATGCCGAAGAAATCTTCGAGGGGAAGGGTGGTCTTGGCCTGGCCGTCCTTGAAGCAGTCCTGTGCATTTTTGTAAAGTGATATGTGTAGTCGATCTGTAAAGATAAAATGTGGTAACTTTGGGTTTAATTTCACGAAAATAGTTTCCAACACTTTAACGGTTATGTATATATTGAGCCATTCAGAAAACCAATGCATCTTGTCGGATAATTGGATCATCCAATACCACTGTGAGTTAAATTACTCACTCGTTGTCACGTATCAGATCAATGTTACGTGTCTCTGTTTTTCTTATTGTGGTGGAACTACGGCTTTATTTCGCAACCACGTATAATTTATACCATCATTTCGTGAATTACAACTGTCATCAACGAGCAGAGACACTGTCACCCTGAATTTGTTGTGGATGGGGAATTATGAAAAAAACTGTATTGAACCGCCACAGCATTGTTTCGTCAGTGACCTTTGGCCTAAAGAAGTAAAGGTCCATCAAACAATGGAAATTTCACTGTCTGCAACTTGAAGTGGCTCTGAAGCTTCCCAGCAACCATGAAGTATGTATGTAATCAATCACCGATACAACTCTTATCCATTGTTCTCAAGAGAAAGTCCTGTATGCAAAAACGAAACACAGATGCATTCTGAACACGAACTCAATGAATGATGTTCTGAAAGCAAAAACCAGGGCCCACAAGAACAGGCAAAAATAATGAAATCAGTACATTTCCTTTCCATAAAACAAAACTTAAAATGACTTGGAACACATTTACCATCCGTGTATGCGGATAAGTAATAATTTCAGTCGGGTCTGTCTGTTTATCTGCCTGTGTGCGTCTGTCTGTTCGGGCTGTAACTTTTGAACCCCTACAACTAGGAATTTCATTTCCAGTGCACAGGTACATCTTGACCATATCCAGGCCAAGTTTGAGTATCAAGGCCATTGGATTAAGGTCAAATAAAAAATGACATATTTTTTACCTAACCTTTACCTCTATATGCTTGTATCCCACTAAAACTTACAGGGCATCTGATGGTAATGTCATTCAATGTAAAGGTCAAATCAAAGGAAATCAATTTTCCATTTACTGTAAATGTTTTTGTGATCTATGTGTTACGCGGATGGTACGCCTTCGGCTGAAAGGTATTCTTGTTTTCAACGTTATTGTGATCTCACAGTCTTCCACAAAGCGATCACTGGGGTACCTTCACAACATGACCACAGTGAAAATGAATTTTCCCGCATATTAAAAATGTATCAGGAACTACAATTCATCCTGAGTGATGTAACATTGAAAGTCTTGCTGAAGAATTTTTTTAGTTTTCCCTTACTTTTCAGTATTCTAAATTTGAGATTGTAAAACCAGAAGCCCAGATTTTTACCGCCCGCATTCCGAAGGAATGGGGAAGGTAATGTTTTCACAGGTGTCTGTCCGCCCACAGGAGGGGGGTACCCCAGGGGTGGGGGGTGTTCCCAGGGGGTACCCCACCCCCCGAAAAAAAATTCAATTTTTTTTCCAATTTTTTAAAAATTTCTTTTTTTCTTTAAATTTCCTTGGGGGATGGGGGGACATAAGTCCCCCGGGATAGGTTTGCTACCTGGCGGGCGGTATGCCTCTTGCGTTCACGCAGGAGGACTTTCTTGTACTACATTAATACATAACATTTGAAGATAATTCCCAACATTACTTGATGCAAGTAACAGTTTTAATTTAAAAACTACCTTCACACTTTGTTATAAAAGAACGATTTTGTTCCAATAAAAAAAGCTCCACAATACAAAACGAAAAACATGCAGTGTCTGTGAATAGACGAGCGCATCCTATTTGTGTGTTCATTATCATCGCATTTTCTGTCCCTGTCTGCACTGCAAGCTTGATACAGAAAAATCTATCTTTTATGTCCCGGTAACCTTGTTAATAAACATTTCCAGAAAAATCTATCTTTCATGTCCCGGTAACTTTGTTAATAAACATTTCCAGGAAAGAAGCTGCTTTATTAGGTTCTGATTTCTTTTTAGTGCTTGTTTAAAAAAGTTCGTTTCTATCACGCTCTGGAGTGAAAGTAATACAAATTCGATGCCGAAGCATTGTGAGAACAAAACAATATTAAGTTAAAATATCCAAACTTGGAAATAGACGGATGCGGAGGGGTCTTTAGCACAAAGAAACTTAGAATTATGTCAGAAATGTGTATGTCCACTTCTGAAAAAGTCCAGGTACATTTTAAATGTTTCAAATGGATTCCATGTACTTCTCACAGAACTTAACATACAATTAACACCCGTTACGATGTAAAATGTTCTTGACACTATCACTCCAATTCAACTCTCAACATAATTTTGAAACCCACTTTCACGGTCTATGTGCAATATCAAAAATAAAATGACAAAGCTTATTCTCTCGTCTAACACTATGCCTACCGCTAATGTAAATTATGCAGAAGTTTTCGTTGTATTACACAACTGAGCATTAAGCAAATTACCATGGTACATTTTTGCATTTCCTATTTCTTCTCACAAGCTACACGAAAATAATTTTAAAATAAGTTCTTACCTGATTAATGTACCCTTTTAACTGGTGATCTATGTATCAAAACCAGCTACAACCACTCACTACATGAAGCGAACTGACTAATTTGAAGACTTTCGTATATAGTGCTTGTACAATATGCACGCACCTTCTTTGTTAAATTCACGAGAAATTGATGTAATCAATAAGAAATCGGTTGTGTATTTGAATGTTGTGTTATTTTTTCTGAAAACAGTACAATGTTCCACAGTCGTTTCCTTCGCGACAATTACATGTACGAACCACAAACCACTACACCTAGTATCTTCCTTTGACCCCATTTGCGCGTATGACGAAAAGGATTAAGCTGTTGTTTTTCCCATTACGTGCCCCAGCCGCCTTTCACAAACACATCTGAACTATCCTCTTGTTTTCATCTTTAAAGATGTCTAGACAAAGTTTCTTTTTTCCCCACACGCATTCTACTTTGACATTGTGAATCGAGTACAGTTACCTTTCCTTTTAGGGCTTCCGAGATCAAAAAAGGAAATTGATGTTTCCAACACTTACATTGAAGCGTTCGGCTGTGGCTAATTACTGCAATAACAAACAATGTTACCATTTTCTTTGAAAATAAAGATAAAATAAAATTTTTAAAAAGAATAGATTTTAAAAAGGAGTTTAAAAAAACTGGTTAAAAAGGGTGTATGAAAATAGGCCCAAATAAAATGCACCTGCAATGTATGCTACGCTTGGTGATGACATGAACTTGGCTGTTATTGAGCCAAAAATCTTTCTTTCGAGAAAATTATCTTTAGCATTCGCAGTTCCAAGTGTGATTTTTGCAACAGTGACTTAAATTACTGAAAAGGAAAATGAGTGGTTCTTCGGAACTTTCCATGAAGCAATGGTTCTGGTTGAGCTATTTCCAGCAGAAGGCGATAGTACCAGATGTGTAATAATAGAAGTGATTAACAATAGAAACTTGTTACATTATGAAAGATCATAGAGATAATGTCATATTCTCACCCCTACTGTCATGCAACTCTAATATAATAGCTCAGGTGCACACAGAGAAATTCAGCCTATGGCTGTGGCGCAAGGCAAACAACATCATCTTCCATTTTTGGGAAACTTGAGGCATATTTGTAAAACAACCTTTTTTTACTTCCAAACGACTGGCGGAGTCATGAGAACACTACTGAATTAAACGTCAGTGCTTATGCGTTATAAGACCACTTATTTTTCCAGGCTTTTGAAGCTAAAACAAAGGCGACCACCTCATATAATGATGAAAATGCAGGGACGGATCCAGGAATCTCCATAAAGATGCGTGCCAAAATATGACATATGGTCTCTGGTCCCAGCTCCTTTCTGGGGAGTACCACCACCCCTTCCCCTCAGCCAGCCAACCCCCTGCCCCTTCCCACCGCCACCCCCAAGTTCCCCCCCCCCCCAGTTGGACACCCAAAGGATAGAACACAGCGCGAGCGGTATGTCTCTTGCGTTTTCTCGCAGGAGGACTTTCTGGTTCTTTCTTCTTCTGCAGAAAAATGGTCATTATGAAACCCTCATTGCGCCATTGTGTGACAATCTTTCTACACTGATGGTAAATTCTTGCCGAGACAAAGACCAACAACAAGGATACAGAATTCAATGGGAATCTAGTATCTTTATCTTTGTGGAGTATGAACACCTCCCTACAATTTTGCAAAAGGTATTTTCTTTTCGTCTCGGTTTCGATCTCGGTCCGGTCATTGTAAACACACCATAAGGCTGGATGCATTTTGATCAAAAACCTTTCACGTCGAGTACTTTTTTTGGCTTGTAGACTTGTAGATTTAAAATCAAAGGAAGCTGCCATGAAAATCACCTGGATAAAAAAATCATTACATCAAGAAAACCTTACCTGGGTGAATGTTATGGAAGAAATAACGCAAATGAAAATACCTAGCATATGGACGTACACTGTAAATGAAAAAGATATCGAAAAAATGTTACCTACACCAAACTCTATAATTAGAGATATCTGGAAAGCATGGGCAAAATTTAATGCGGGAGAACCTACAAGTGTAGATAACATACTAGAACAAAAGTTTTGGTGCAATTCGAACCTTAAAGTAGGCAAGAACCTAATTGTTAAACCATACTTCACAGAAAATGGAAGTATTGTGCAATCTAAAAGTTAAAGATGTAATTAACAGACACAATGTAAAAGAATATGAAACGATAACTCAAGAGCAAGGACAATTCTGTAACTTCGTGGAGTACTATTCTGTTGTGTCAGCTATCCCTTCTAAGTGGAAAAAAGCCTTAAAAAAAGGCAATAAAACAGACCTACATGATATTTGTCCGGAAACAAAGCTTGAGGAGCTTAAAAAAAGACCAAAGGTAACTGCATGGGCATATCAAGAAATCAACGAAAGGATAAATAACACAACAGATAAGGCGAGGTACAAATGGAATGAAGAATTAAAAGTGCACCACGAAGAACGAGAGTGGCAAGCAATTAGAGAGCAAAATTTTCGAATTAGCACGTCTATTAAGCTAAGAGATTTTCAGTATAGATTATTGTCACATAGGATAACAACTAACATTGACAGACATCGCTGGAACAAAGAGATAGCACGAGAGTGCACCTTTTGTAATAAGGCACTAGAAACTAGACTACATATTATGTATGAGTGTCCGCAAGTTCAGAATTTTTGGAATAGTTTTGCAAAATGGAGCAAATACTTTCTTGAGATTGAGCTAAAATTAGACGCAAAAATAATCATTTTTAATAACTATAAGGGACCAGCTCAAGAATTCATCAACACAGTTATACTGCTTGCGAAACAGTACATATACGCTGTTAAATGTAAGGATACTATGCCTACTTACAATCAGGCGATGAGAAAATTACATGAGCTTTATTGCGACGAGAAATACATAGCAGAAAAAAACAATAAGTTGAGAAGGTTCAATAGAAAATGGGCCATATATGAGAAGAAGGTACTGTTAAGGTAGTAATGTAACACCCGAATGCCTTGCACTCCATCTTGTACAGAATGCAATAAAAAATATTGTTTAAACAAAAAAAGAGTACTTTTTTCTTGGGACTCAATCCTAATCCCTTTTCCATCTCACACAACTCATGATCTAACCAAACACACACGTTTAATTGAGTTAAATTTAGGGCTGTGACACTTCAAATATTGACCTTATAGGGCAGGAAAGCCAGTGTTCGTGTTAACATGCACAAATTTTCAAAGCATATTACAAACCTTAGTCATCGCCTGGTATGTAATGCCAAGGAAAAAATGTCGTTTCGGATTTTTTTCGTTGTTAAATTTATCTTCTAACAGTAATTTCAGACTTTTAACGTGGCTTTGTGTATATATTTCTATATATCTACATATCTATGCACGCCTTGGCGAAACCATCCCTTTTACAAGCACAAGAAATCCATTCTACAAAATCTACTTTTTCCTCCTCCTAATTTACAAATTTCTTTTACACAATAGTTAAAATCTCATTCTTTCATAGCACTGTTCCTTCAGTTTGCATTATTCATTCGCACCAAGGAAATCATACGAAGTTTATTAGTTTCTGCAAAGGAGATTATTTGTGATGGGCACAGTTGAAGTGAGATGTAAAACTTTCTTGACAAAATCTGGTATAATGCCGGAAGAAGGGATTATACAACCACTTTTGGCAAGTTTCAAAATTTAAAATGTAAAATGAACATTGACAGAAATAAGTGGTAAAATGTCTCTCCATCACGGCAAATGCTTACCAACATTGTGTCATGCTCCATCTGATTGTGTGATTAAATTTTACTACAATCTTGGTTCAGGTAGGTAGATGAAAAGATAAATTGATTAATAAGATTAAAGAGAGATAAAGAGAGAAAGAATGAGATGAAGAGATGAAAAGTGAGATGAACAGATGAAAAGACCAACAAAAGACAAAATGAAGAGATGAAAGGGGCCAAAATTTGTATCAAAAACTCAAATAGCTTGAATAGCCTGAACACATTTGGTTTCGGAATTTTTGAAATCGGAAGAAATTTTCGAAATTGGAAAAAATTTGTTTGTGGCCACAGTCAAACTTCCAAACCACTGCATTAACGCACAGACACCACATGGAACACATAAGTCGCTCCACTCTTAAAGAAATGGCGCGTATTAAAAAAGGAAAAACACTTTTTTGGCGCTTTTCAAAGAACTCCGCGTGGTCCCTGCAGTATAAACATCGACACAAATTGGTAATAGAATGCCCCCACCCCTCTCCTCCTCCATCACCCGCTGGCAAATGCCCAGGCATTCTAGATTTGCGGAGACTGCTGTATACCGGTAGGATACCGTCTCGTTCAATTGGTGTACATGTCACAAGGTTTTCTGCGTTGTACATGTAACAACAACTAACTTAAACTTCGGCGATGCATGAGTAACCAAAGGAAGATAACAGGATCTGATCTGTCCTTGCTACTGTTATTTATCGTGCATCAAACCAAGGAAAATATCATAAACAAAGGTCAACAAAATATAATAAGCATGCTTTTACAATAACTCTGAGTCAAAGAGAATACAAATTGAATGGTTTATTAATTAAAGAAATGAATATGGAATTACTCAAAAAGACCGAAATTGTATAACAAGTCAGTTCACATCTGTTGAAAAACACAATGAATCCTTCCAGATGAAGTTCAAACATCCACCCGTAAAGATTAGAATTAATCCAGGCCTTAAATCGGTTTTAAGGAAAAGTGACATCATAAGTACACAGAATGCTTTATGTGTAAGGGCATAATGGGTAGGTAGCAGTTGGCATTTCCCACTTTATTCAGAGTAATTGAGAAAGTTGGCACGAATTACTTTTTGAAATAACTCAAGTTTGGGGCTTATCAGCATCAAATATGGAAGAAACTTGGGTTAGCAAGGAAGTTAGGGAATGTCAACGAAGCTAGCCATCATCTGAAAGATAAAGAAAACAAACGGGGCCCACTTCTAATTTATCCTCGTGACATACACGCACAAAACGCTGATGGTGCGAACTACTAAATTTAGCCGAAGCACGAGTACATAACACTCTGTCAAGTCGTAATTCCTGGAAACGTAAACAAATTACGGGAGAAGTACTTATTAGTGCAAACCGCACTAGATCACAATACCAGACCGACAGGAACCTATACCATCAGGTACCATGTGTTCAAACTGGTGCATTATGTTTGTGTATCTTTGTGGTATTTTATGTACAAGTCGTGCCATTTTTGGTATTTAAGGAAATTTAGCACACAAGAACATAAATAGTGTCAAAATGCCACATAAGTATGTTGATAACGACAAAAACGACACCAGTGAAAACTAGCTGCATATGTCTTCGAAATGTAACAGCTACCTCGTTCCTAAACTTTAGATTTACATGTAGTAGTGCTCCGCGTGAACCTCAGTCGCTTCGATATATATACTAATGGGTCATTTGTTCACAAGACTCAAGACCTTATTTCCCAACTTTCCTCGAAGGTTGTTATTATGACTGGTACAGCACTTCACTTCTACAAATACTTGCAATCAGTTCGGAATGCATTAGCTGAGTCATCTAATGGATGTCGTGATAAGTATATTCGCTAACAGGTATACGTGTAAACAAACTGATCAGTCGGATCCTTTTTATCCCCATCTGGCAGAGATCATCTGTAATTTTGGAGCAGCTATTATTTGCAATTTTCTTCTCAATACTCCCTTTTAATTAACAAAGAATTGCAATCAGTAAACAGAGGATTCTTTTCCAGCAAACAGAGATTGAAGAGAAATTGACATTTTCCTACAGCTCTGTGCGAGTTGTACTTTTAATTACAGCTTGATGTTCAATCCCATTTGGACAGCAATTTGTGTAATGAAAATTATTTTGGTGAGATTAAGTGGTCAAGCCCTGGTCAATCCTATATTACTTGTCTAATAGGACGAGCGCATGTCAACAATTCAACATTTTGACTACCGATTAGCCAACCTGAGAAGTTGCAGCATCTGAATAAGCTCATTGTTCATGTACAAGTAGCATTCTTGCAGTTGGGTTTCAAGTAAAAACAGCTTCACGGCATTCACGGCCATAACAAATGAAACACGTAACGTCAAAACACATCGTGTAACAAACTGATCCACTAGTCAAAACAAACACAGGACAATTATCTGCGTTTCTACCTGCTCCTAAATCGCTGGTACTAATGTTTCTCAATTGTTTATCCAAGGTCTAATCTGTACGAGTGCTTGTGCTAGACCAAAACGGCTCTAAAGTAAAAGTTACACAGGGTTCGCAATGCCAATGACCAGTTTGGGTTGGGACATTAATTTTGTTCTGGAAGTCAGGATATTTGCAAATTTTACGTACTGATATCTTTCCAAAGAACAAAAGTGCTTCATGTACATGCAAGTCTCTTCATGTGGAGTCTAAGAGACTCTAATCTCCCTTACTTTTTTGTCAAGCAGCTTGAGAGCGTGTCATCACATCCTGTTGAACCTGGGTGGTCGGGCAACGTGACCCTCGGGGCTTGTAGCCTGTTAGACCCTCCTACTCACTGTTCATAATGGTTCAAAGCTGTCAAAACGGTCCACAGACACTCTCTCCAGTACACAAACTGTTTCCTTGGTTTGCCACATCCTGTACAGAATTGTGATTTTGTTGATGCTAGGCAGTCTCCAAGAAATCACACTAATTAACAAGAAAGTCCTCCTGCGTGAACGCAAGAGGCATACCGACCGCGGCGTAGCTGACCTATACCCGGGGAATCATGGCCCCAAAAAAAAATTTCAAAAAAAAAAAATTTCAAAAAAAAAAAAAAAATTTCAA